>CAJQZJ010032322.1:4892380-4912552 GCA_907164525.1 Lophiomys imhausi
CCATCATCTATCCATCCACCTATCTATCCATCCATCATCTATCTATCTATCCATCCACCTATCTATCTATCTAGTTTCACTAAGAATCCCTGATTGTCCTGGAATTTGCTTTGTAGGTCAGGATGGCCTCAAACTCAGAGATCTGTGGGCACCACTCCTCCCAGCTGTTCTTATTTTAATTCAGTCCTCACTGCCTTCTTCCCTAAATACCACACTTTTCTCTTGTGCTAGGGCTTGAACTTCTGGAGGCTTTGATGATGCCCTCAAGTGTTGTTCCACTGAGCTACATAATCCGTTTTTTGTTTCTTTGGTTTTTGTTTTTGATGGCAGGGTCTCACTGCATAGCCCTGGCTGGCCTTGAACTCCCAGTCTTGCTTCTGCCTCTGAAGAGTGGCATTAAAGGTATTTGCCAACTTCTTTCTATCCCAACAGCCATCTTTCTAGAGATATTATCATTCCCCCCGTTCAGTAGGGTCTTATACCCCCTAAATCCATTCTTTATATGAAGTTAGACTCCATCTCTTAACCCCTTCAACTTTAGATCTTGCTAAGGCACTTAACTGAAACCTGCCAAAGTGATCTCTATGCCCACAGAGTGTGCAAACATCCCTAGTGGGCTGCTGAGGCTCCCCATTCTCCATACTACGTCCTTCTTTGAGTAACTTTCCCTCAAGTTCATGTGCAACTTCCTTCTTTGTTTTTTTGTTTTTGTTTCCCCCCCCCTCTTCAAGACAGGGTTTCTCTGTGTAATAGCTCTGGATGTTCTGGAACTCATTCTGTAGATCAGGCTAGCCTGGAACTCAGATCTGCCTGTCTCTGCCTCCCAAGTGCTGGGATTAAAGGCATGCAGCACCACTGCCCAGCTTGCAACTACTTTCAATTTTATTTTTTTAAACAATTTACTTATTTTTATGTACATTGGTGTTCTGTCTGCTTGTACGTGTGTTAGGGTACCAGATTCCCCTGGAACTGGAGTTACAGTTATAAGTTGCCAGTGGGTGCTAGGAATCAAACCCATGTCCTTTGGAAGAGCAGCCAGTGCTCTTAACTGCTGACTCACCTCTCCAGCTCACAAATTCTTTCTTACAATGCATGCACACATGGGCTTCCTTTGCACCCACACATAGATTATATCCCACCCTCAGCCTTGTTGCAGGATATTTGATCACATTGTGAACCCTGAGATTGTGCACTGGAAAAACCTGTTTCTTTTTGTGGTGTGGCTCAGCCCTAGCACACACCTTTAATCCAAGAGCTCCCTGTTTATTGTAAACAAGTAGTTGTAGTGTGGCTCACCTCTAGCACACACCTTTAACCCAAGAGCTTTCTGTAAACAAGATTAAGTAAAGTCAACCATAGGTCGAGGCAGAGCAAGCAACCAGTTGACAGGGAGTGAACACAAGAAGACACATGAAGTGGAAAAGAGGGACATTGAGAAGACAGTGGGAAGAAGGAGAGTTTTTTCCTTCTGGGATGTCGGTGGAGCAGGAAGGTCAGCTGGGTGCTTTCTCTGCCTCTCTGAGCTAGGAGGTTTTCACCCCAGCTTCTGGCTCCCGAGTCTTCATTGGTAAAACCAAATGATTGGGATTTTGTTTTCTAAAACAACACAGCCTGTCTAGGCTCATGGTACTGGTCCTTCACACAGCTTAACTGTGTTTCACCTGAAGGATTTGAGTACCTGATTCCACCTTCTTGTAGGTTCCAGATTATATCAATGATACTTTTTAGTTGTCTCCCTTCCTGCCCAATTGACATTCTACACTGGCCCCAACCAGATCAGGCTCAAATGCTCAATCCCAGCTTAAGTACAGTGGTTAGCACCCTGAGAGGAAGCACTTGATCAAGAGACAATGTGTTTCTACTGATGATAGTTGATGGTCCTTCTCCCTGGGCCACCCTCCTCTGTACTGCCATCAGTGGTCTGTGCACCCCTATGGTCCCCCTCAATTGAGTCAGTCACTAAACTGGGTTCTACGTTCTTGATGAGTACTTTCTGAGTCTGCCCCATTTCCTTACCCCCCTGCCAGGCAGCCTCTTCAGAGCTAGTGCATCATCTCCTCATGAGCTCTTGCTTACATCTATTGTGTGCATGTGTGAGTGTACATGCCAGGGTGTACACATGCAGAGGCCAAAGGATGACAGCCAGTGTCTTCCTCTATTGCTGTCCAACTTCTTTGGGAATAAAGAAGTATGAACCTAATTAGCTAGGCTAGCTGGCCAGCAAGCTTCTGGATATTCCCGATTCTGTCCTCATTGTAGGATTACATGAACACACACGTTGAACCCACAGGTTAGTGACTGACTCAATTGAGGGGGCACCATAGGGGTGCACAGACCACTGATGGCAGTACAGAGGAGGGTGGCCCAGGGAGAAGGACCATTAACTATCATCAGTAGAAACCATGTCCAGCTTTTTATATAGGTTCTGGGGGGTCCAAACTCAGGACCTTATGCTTAGAAACACTTTACCTCTCCTCCCCTTCCTTTTGTGGTACTGGAGATGGAAACTGGGGCCTCACACATGCCAGGCAAGAGCATATAGCCTTAGCCTCTACACCTACTCTTTTCAATCATCTACAGTTCTGTAAAAACTATTTTTGGAAAGGACTACATCTCTCACAACTGCCTTCATAAGATTTTTTTATTATTATTTAGAAATGCAATTATATACATAGAACAATTAAAATTAAATTAAACTGTACAAATATTAAAATACTATCTTCATACCCACTGCAATGTACAGGATATTAAAATATATATATATATAAAATAAAATAAAGCAAACCCAGATTGATTGACATCCTGCAGTCAATTACGCATGTGTTGTTTTAAACCATTTAATGAGTACCATTCTGCAAAGGATCCCATAGTGGTGTGCAACCTTAAGAAGCCAGGGCAATGTGGATACAGCCAGCCATGCAGCCCTCAATCATTTCGTCTTCCTACTTGGCAATCCGAGTGCTCTATCCTGCACCCCCAGGTGAGCTCTGCCACTGGGAGAGGGTTTCAGGACAGTGGGCTTTGTTCAACTCTACTAGGTTTTCAACTGCGAATTAAGCCACATCTGAGAAAAACTGGGCCCTGTCACCCTTGGCTTTCCAGGGAACCAGTTACCACATCACTCAGCCCAAACATCTGCCAAGAAAAATATTCTTTAAGGCTGCAGAAGACCCAGCAGGCCCCACAAGAGAAGGCTCCAGCCATACTGTCAGGAGCAAGCATGCCTGGAATTAAGCTGTGTAGGAGGCATGTTGTGTGTCCCTTCTAGCCCCTTTGCTTTTTAAGGAGAGGGAAGGGAGCAAGGACCTAGAAATGTTTGCAGCATGTTCCATTTTCTATGCTAGAATGTTCCTCAGGAACAGAAGAGACTTTGTCATGTAGGAAGCCAAGTGGTTCAAGAGCTCTGAGGATTGCGAGGAAAAGGCTAAATGCTTTCTATCCAAACTCAGCCACTCACCAAGCAGGGAGAATATACCCTTGTCTGTCTTGCAGCTTGACTTCTCTACAGAACTGTAAAGCTGGGGGTTGGGAGAGGAAGGCAAGATGAATGGGGAATACAGTATTACTTTAAGTTTTCTTTGCAAATGGAGTGCTTGTAGAATGTACATTGAAATGCCTTATAAAACCAAACAAACCCACGAAGTGGTCAGGATTCCGCCCATTTCAGAGTTCTCACACAGTGAAACACACACAAAATACAGAACTGGGCAGATAGAGCCTATCTGTTAAAATAAGGCATGGAGGGACGGAATTTTCTATTTATTTCACCATTCTGGCCCTTTAAAATTGACAGAAATATAAAACCTGCACTGAGTCAGCATAAGTATGAAAAAGCAAAAACATCTCCCAAACTAAAAACCCTGTGTAAAAGTCCTTTGGTGCCCACTGACTCTTTTGGACAAGTCTCAGGATGCTCCTGGAGGTGAGCCCAGGAAAGTAGGCTGTGTAGCTTCTTCCTACTTGTTACATGCTTCTTCCTGTCCAACAGCCTGCCACCTGTCACCAACCCTGTTTCTAGCCAGGCTCCACTTCAAGGCAATTAAGTCCCCCAGTTCCTCTGTAATGGATAAAGTCCAGATGCCCCAGAAACCACAGCACATGGCTGATGGTTAAGGAATTGCTTTAGAAGAAGAAACAATGCAGGAAGAAGTCACAGATACCAGCATCAGTACGTGGGAAACCTCAAGAACAGACCTTCTCAAAGCCCGTGAGAGGAGGATGGGGAATGGGGAAATGGCCTTTTATTCTCCAGTTAGGCAAGCCTGGGCCTGTGATCCCAGAGCAGGCTAATGGATGGTAAGAGGGATGGAGGCACCAGGAAGTTTTTACCCAAGGCTCAAGCCAGTCACCTACAAGACTAAACAAACCTAGAACAAAAAGTACAATCTGTAAGGAGCAAAAACACAGAGTAAAGACACAGAAAAAGAAGGATCTTCCATTTTTTTTTTTTTTGGTTTTTCGAGACAGGGTTTCTCTGTGTTTCCTTGGCTGTCCTGGACTCACTTTGTAGACCAGGCTGGCCTCGAACTCACAGTGATCCGCCTGCCTCTGCCTCCCAAGTGCTGGGATTAAAGGCGTGCGCCACCACCGCCCGGCTAGGATCTTCCATTTTAAAACTCCTAGAACATAATTCAGATTTTAGAAGAGCAGTAAGCAAAAGAGGAAGGCTCATCCAGAAGACTCTTGTCAAGCGCCCAGTTCTCCTTTAAGGAGCTCGGGCACCATTGAGGGTGAAGGGAGCTATGGTGAGGTGGCCTGGGGCCTTGGAACCCATGGCCCAGGTGAGCCTATGACAGCACTGTCTCCACCAGGCTTCTAGTTCAAGCACTTTCTCCAGCCCATTCCTCAGTCAACCATACTTGCCTGGACATTGGGCACAATAGACTGGCCTACTGGGTTAGTGTGAGAGTGGCCAACAGGGACAGCAGGCACTGCCCTTACCCTGAGAGGAAAGGAGATGAGGGTGCAGGAAGTCAGGCATGACAGATTAAAGTGCATTGTGAGTGGAGGCTGTGGGCTAGGAGAAATTATTGCCCTACTTTTGAGTCCACTGATGCCCAGAGCTAACTCTGTTGGGTCAGGAACTACAAATACCTTGGGCTTTTGTTATTTTTACCACCCCAGAGAGGCTCATCACATGTGAAGTCCAGGATTGGCTGTTTAGTTTCTTAGCCCTGAGGCTTGATGAGAGAAAAAAGAGGAAAAAAAAAAAAAAGCACACATTCCTTAATGCCACAGCTGTCTTCTGTGGATGGTAGAAGCCTGGTGGGGCTCAGCTACCCACGCTAGTCAGCATTCAGTGCAGGGCCATAGGAGGCCCCAGCAAAATAGCTGGAACACTCCTTCAATGCCAGCCCTTTCCCACTCCCAGTGCCTACACCTCAGGATTCTGGGCACCCACCAACCCACACCAGCTGGCAGGGAAGATAGAGAGTGGCTTGTCAGTAACAACATGTGGAAGGGCATGGAGAAAAGACAGCAGAGCAGGAGAAGCAGCGGCACAGCAGGCCACTTTCTGGGCATAGTTACTAAGGCACATGACTGTGGTGAGGAGGAACCTTAGGACCTGGCCGGAGCTGCCTGCAGCCACCAGGGACTTGGTCTTTACCTTTCAGTCTCCCCTCCATCACCACAAACCTAAAAACGTGGGCAACTTGCCCAGACTGCCAAAACTCAGATAAGCTTTCGTTGGCATCTCAGCAAATCTTGGGGTTCTGTGAGCTGCAAGGAAGCCAGAGCTACCTAGGACAAAGTCCAGGAGACAGCATGCAACTTCCCCTTATCCAGGAACAGAAACCAAGGCTAAGGCAGCCAGTGCTGGAAGCAGGAAGTGAGACCTTGCATGTTAGGAAGACAATCATCATCTGACACCCTTCTTCCCTCCCACAGTTCTTCTGGGTGCTTCTGAGACTCTCAACAGAGCCAGGAACCTGCGCCAGAGTGGACAGCTGAGTGTGGACGGCTTTGGGATGACTTCCTAAACCTTCCATCCTCAGTCAAGGGAGACGCCATTGGTGTTGACACATACAGCTGGCTCAGGGACCATATTCAGGTTCCAACAAGAGCCACTCCTGCATTGAGGGCCTTACTCTTCAATCTGTTCAGCAGCCTCAGGCCCAGCCTCTGTGTACAGGTGGCAGTAGCCACCAAGGCCTGTGGACAGCAACCCACCTGCACAACAGGGACCTTGGACAGGATGGGGGAAGGCACGAGTAAATACAGCAGTGCTCAGGCCCTCATGGCTGTGGTGTTGCCACCAGAGAGCTGGCTGGAAGGGACCCAGAGGCTCAGGGAAAGGAGGGGTTCAATCCAGCACATTCAGACACGTCCCTGACAGGTGGGAAGGCTGGGCCAGGCAAAGAGCCAGGTCCTCCAGCTGTCCAGTGGGCAGATGGTGAGAATCTTCCTTGACTATCCAACGAAGTGGCTTGCAGGCCGTCAGGTACACAGATACACGTGTGGCAGCTCAGGCATCCAGGTGGGGCAGCTGGAGAGGACATGGTACTCAAACCCACAGGAAGAGAGGACAGGCGGAGAGGAGAGGCCAGTGGTAGTCCTCATGCTTCTTTCAACAGTGGGATATCTGCGGAAAGATGATGAGGGAAGTGCAGTCTTTACTAAAGGTTTCTGTCAGTGTCACTGCCAACTACACCTCAGGGACCCCACAGAGCCCTCACTTAAAGAAATGAAATAGTCTGCTGCTGTACACGTCTAAAAGCTTAGTCTAAATTTCCTGCTTTCTTCTCCCCGCCCCTGCCTCAGGTTGTCCTGGACTCACTTTGCAGACCAGGGTGGCCTCAAACTCAGAGATCTGCCTGCCTCTGCTACCCAAATGCTGGGATTAAAGGCGTGGGCCACCATGCCTGGCCCAGTTTCCTGCTTTCTATTTCTAGACTTTCTGCTTCCACTCTTCCACTGAATGCCAAAGTTGAGCCTGGCATTCAACAACTTCTAGTCCCACCAACATACTCTCCCTTCTCTGCTGGTTTGGTTACTTTCAATTCTTCTCTACCCTTGCTCTGAAAAGCTACACAGTCCTCTGTAAGTCTCACCTTTCCTTAAAGTAGCTGCCACCTGTGTGAACCTGGACAGATGATTTTGTCTCTCTGGGTCTTGGTCTTCTCAAGAGCTTGACTTCCTAGGACAGTCTTAACACAGGGGTCCTGTTTTCTGAATACTTCATTATGGCATGAGTCCTTCAATTTTTGCTTCATTATTATACTTTTAAAAATGTTATTTATTTATTAATTTCTTTTAGTGTGTGTACATCCACACACTACATGAAATATGTGCGGGCGTATATCTGTACCCACAGGTCAGAGAACAACTGATGGGAGGCAGTTCTCTCATTATACCATGTGGGGCTTGGAAATCAAATTCAGATTATCAGGCTTGGTAGCAAGTACCTTTACCTGCTGAGTCATCTTGCTGGCTTTATTTCTTTATTTTAGAGACAGGGTCTATGCAGTCCAAACAACCTGGACTTGTGGTCCTCTTCTCTTAGTCTCTAAGGTGCTAGGACTGCAAGCTTGAGGCTCCTTATCTGGCTAGTCCTACAATTACTGGTTCCATTATTTCTCCAGTGCAGACCCCAGACTTTTCAACTGGTACTCCATGCATCAAAGATCATGTTTTCTGTTTGAGTCAGACCTGAAACCTCATTTGGCACCAAATACAAGATCTGGCTTTCAAAAAGGTTTGCTATAATCAGGTGTGATGACGCATACTTTTAATTCTAGCAGAATACTTTTAATTGGATGGGCATGATGGTACAGACCTTTAATTCCGTACTTAGGAGGCAGAAACAGGTAGATCTCTATGAGTTCGAGGCCAGCCTAGTCTACAAAGTGAGTCTAGGACAGCCAGAGCTACTACACAGAGAAACTCTGCCTCGAAAAAACAAAAACAAAACAAAACCCCCCAAAAACAAACAACAAACAAAAAAGAATACTTTTAATTGGAGGCAGAAGAGGGCATGCCAATCTCTTGGGAGTTTGAGGACAGTCTGGTCTACATAGTGAGTTGCAGGCTAGGCTACATAGTGAGATTCTGTCTTGAAACAAACAAACAAAAAAAGCTTGTTTAAGCATCACGACAGCCAGACACCTGTGATTAGCCACTTGGGAGGCTGGGGCAAGAAGGATAATAGTTTCTAAGTCAGCCTGGGCTATGCAAGGGCCCTGTCTCTCAAAACAACAGAAAACAAGTAAGATTCCAAAGCAAGAACTTGTTTATTACACAAACAAGTAGCCATCAAAGAAGAGCAGGGACCTCCTTAGCTCTTGAGGAAGGATAAGGGAAGCCATGTGCCCTTAGCCACATCTCATAAAATATGTGCCTGAGGATTCAGATGTGACTGACTGCCATATCCACACTGGGTCAGTTAGTACAGGGCTCTTGCCATCTCTCTCCCACCAAGAGAGAAGATAAGCACCTGAGAGATACATTTCAAATTATTAGACAAGGACTCTATCCAGGATATCAGGATTTGATAAGTTTCCCTTGGGGCTCTTTCAGAAAGGCATTACGAAGGCAAAATGTATTACTATGAACAGGGAGTTTCTAGCTTTTGTCTGACTCCTGAACTATACTGGGATTTTACCTTCTTTAAAGGAATAGATTCAAATTATAGTTAAACTCTCTAAGCTTCAGCAAAGGCAGACTGTCAGTAGGCAACCACTGCACTGTATGGCCAGAGTGACACAAAGAAGCTGACTACCTGGGAGCCAATATGGTACTGTAAGGTCTAGAATGCCAGTTAAGAGTCACAGTTCTTTAGTTTTGAATCTTATCAGTCAATTACTAGTGGATAAATGACAAGTGAAACTGAGTCCCATTTTCTCTATCTGTAAAATGGGAACAGTCATAAATACCTAGCACTCACTGCCAAGCTTAAGGGAGATGGATAGCACGAGGAAACCAGCAATATACTCCCATGTAGAGTGAAGCAGCTGTCTTCTCTAGAAGACAAGCAGACTACTGTTTTCTACCAGTACAACCTAAGGTCTCCTCGTTATCTTCTGCCTTTGATGAACACAAACTTTTTTTTTTTTTTGGTTATTCAAGACAGGGTTTCTTTGTGTAGCCCTGGCTGTCCTGGACTCACTTTGTAGACCAGGCTGGCCTCGAACTTGCAAAGATCTGCCTGCCTCTGCCTCCCAAGCGCTGGAATTAAAGGTGTGCGCCACTGCCCAGCCCCTTTTTTTTTTGAACACAAAACTTTTTTTTTTTTTTGGTTTTTTGAGACAGGGTTTCTCTGTGTATCCTTGGCTGTCCTGGACTCACTTTGTAGACCAGGCTGGCCTCGAACTCACAAAGATCCGCCTGCCTCTGCCTCCCAAGTGCTGGGATTAAAGGCGTGCGCCACCACCGCCCGGCATGAACACAAAACTTTTTAACAGTCCTATAGACTGAACCCCATAGTCTTGGACTCCAGAGCCATCAAAATTCACAGGTAACAATAAGAGAGCCCAAAGCTTTTCCTGACACTCTGAGGACAAAGTCCTACTTTGTAGGCTAATGCTCTGGCTATTGCCTTCTTTTTTTTTCTTTTCTTTTTTTGCTGAAAATACACCAATTATGTGAGTGGCCCACAGGGCTTCCTTGCTCCCAGCAAGGATTCTAACAGCTAGTAATTTGTGTTTAGCAAAGACCACTTACCATCTGTGTATTCCTCTGATGTGAGGGACAAAAGGCTTTGTATGTCACTGTTCTCTGAATCTGCAGTGTCTTTGTGTGTCAGCCGGCTGTTCCCGGAGCCGGCCACCCAGGAGGATGTGGTTGCCTGGTGCACCATCACAGTCTCTGAGCTCTGGGAACCCCAAGCCTCACACAGCCCAGAATGGCCAGGGGTTTCATCCTCTCCATCTGCAGGGGAGCAGGCCCCCTGACCCTGCAGCTGCTGCTCCCTTGGCATGTTCCTCCCAGTAGGTGCAGATCCTTCTGACAGAACAATTTGTACTCTGGAGTCAGCAGGTGGCATGCAGTGACCAGAACTGCCATACACAGCTTCCTCATATGAAGGTAGTGCAACCTGGACTCCATCCACCATGATGGAGACTTGGTCCCCAGACACACCCTGGTCACGCCTAGATCAGAAAAGAAAAAGACAGAAGAAGAACCTGAGTAACACAGAGGTGAATAAATGACACTGTACCAATGAAATCCACCATTTCTCAGCACTTATTATGTGCCAGCAAGTACAAAGTATTCCAAACATTTTAGCACACTGGATCCTTACTTGACTCCTACCACTTAGGAATTAACCAAGAATGCAGATTTGGCTCAGAGAAGCTAAGTAACACTGCCCAGCAGTCACAAAGCTGGGAAGGGATGGACCTCCGATTTATTCTGGTTCTATACACTTGTAAAGACTGTGTTCTTGGGGCTAAGGATGGCTCAGTGGTTAAAAGCACTGGAAAGGACCTAGGGTTTGATTCACAGCACCCACATGGCAGCACACAACCATCTGTAACTCCAGTTCCAAGGAATCCAACACCCTTTTCTAGCCTCTGTGGATACAGTCACATATATCATGCACAGACACACATAAGTAAAAAATATCTGCATCCTGCTGGGCCTTGGTAGTGCACACCTTTAATCCCAACACTTGGATGGCAGATGTAGGAAGATCTCTATGAGTTTGGGGCCAGCCTTGTCTATATAAGGAGAATCTGTCCTTTAAAAAAATTACATATTATAATTTTCCAGCAATTGCTGGAAAGAACATGTGGCAAAATCTACATACAGTCCGCTGCATGATCCAGAGGTGACACTGATGTACTTTCCTACTGAGGTCAGGAACTTCAGCCCAGACACTTCATGCCCATCCCTGTTGTTCCCACTTCCTCACTCCCACAAGGATCTCACTACCACTATCCTGACTTGCATGGAAACCATTTGTCTGATTTAATTTTTCTTTTTTGGAGACTGGGTATGTACTACCACACCAGTTGATTTTTTTTCTTAAAGAGATGTGTCTTGCTATTATTTAAGTTCAGACTAACCTTGAACTCAGGGTCCTTTTACCTCAGGTCCCCAAGTGCTGGGATTACAGGCTTACAATACTAGGCCTGGCTTACTTTTTATTTTAATAGTCTGACTACAACATGAATTCTTCAACACTGGTTTAGTTATGTTTAGACATGGAACCCCTCTGGTTTCTTTTAATGAACATTTCAAGAGATTTATTTATGCAGACATCTTTTCTGGGGATCACTCTTGTTAAACACATATTCCCCCAACCCTCACCAACCATTTGAAAGTATGGTGAACACATAATTTGTGTGAGCTGCAGGACTTCTTTTCCCATACAGCTACAGCATTGTTATATTCCAGAAACTAAACAATGGTGTGCTATAATACAAACTTCCTAAACTGTCTGCAAAATTATTCACTGTGGCTCTGTTCTTTGAGTTTTTTTTTTTTCTCTCTCCGAGACAGGGTTTCTCTGTGTAACAGCAGCTCTGGCTGTCCTGGACTTGCTTTGTAGACCAGGCTGGCCTCGAACACACAGTGATCCGCTTGCTTCTGCCTCCCAAGTGCTGGGATTAAAGGCGTGAGCCACCACACCTGGCTGTTCTTTGTTTTTATACAGAATCAAACATACTGTGCTGGCTACTTTTATGTCAACTTGACACAGCTAGAGTCGACTGAGAGGAGGGAATACCAACTGAGAAAATGCCTCCATAGACTGGGCCGCTGGGAAGTCAGTAGAGCATTTTCTTAATTAGTGATTGATATGGGAGGGCCCAGCCCATTGTAGGTGGGGTTATCCCTGGGCTGGTAGTCCTGGGTTCTGTTAAGAAAGCAGGTTAGGCAAGTTATGATTAACAAGCCAGTAAGCAGCACCCCTCCAAGGCCTCTGCATCAGCTCCTGCCTGCAGGCTCCTGCCATGTTTGAATTTCTGTTCTGTAATCCTTCAGTGATGGACTATGGATGTGGAAGTGTAAACCCTTCCTCCTTAAACTTGCTTTTGGTCATGGTGTTTCATCACAGCAATAGAAATGTGACCTATGATGAAAACACTCTATGTTTAGTTGTCCTATCCTTTTCATTTCCATTAATCTAGAGTCTCCACCAGAGTTTTATTTTATAAGCTGACATTTTAAAAAATTAAAATTAGTTTGTGTGTATGGCTGTTTTGTCTGTATGTATGTCCGTATACCCTTAGAAGCCAGAATAAAGTGTCAGATCTGGAACTGGAGTTCAGGACAGTTGTAAGCTGTGGATGCTAGGAATTGAACCCAGGTCCTCCAGAAGAGTAGTCAGTGCTCTTAACTGCTGAGTCATCTCTCCAGCCTCTGTTTTTGAAGTGTCCAGGCTAGCTTTCTAGTAGGATACTCTACCACCTAGATACATGTAATTAATTATATTTCCTTATAACTGAATTTAGGTTAAATTTCACAAATAACTCTACATAGATAAGGATGTGTTTGTTCTTTCATCTTCCACACTGAGAGCACATATGCTAGCCTATACGACCATTGCTCACAAGTACTTAACTCTGACCTTACCTGTACTTGGCAGACAGTCTATGTTGCCTGATTCAAATAACATATACACTGAAGACAATTAGCATCCCTAAAAATACCCACAGATTTTTGGATGGAAGGGAACCTTAAAAAAATACATTACATTATTTATTGTATGTTGTTCTCTGATGCCGATATGGTATGGCATATGTTCACACACATACTAAATATGTGTTAAAATACACATTTTGTTTGTTTGCTTTTTTGTCGTCCCCCCCCCCAAGACAGGGTTTGTCTGTGTAGCTCTAGTTATCCTGGAACTCACTCTGTAGAACAGGCTGGTCTGGAACTCAGAAATTCTCCTGCCTACTGGGATTAAAGGCATATATCACCACTGCCTGAATGATATATTTTATTTAAAGTAGTGTATGTACATGCGTTTGGTACTCAGACAAACCCAATCAACTTTCTATCCAAACAAAAAATAATCAACTGGTTACTTTTAACAGACTCATTGGTTAGTTACAGAGGAAATTAAACTCCCCAGTCTAGATGGAATGCAGATTAGAATAGTGTGACTAGTCAGGCGTGGTGGTGTATGCCTTTAATCCCAGCACTGGGAGGTAGTCTCTGTGAGTTCAAGGCCAGCCTTGGTCTGCAACTGAGTCTAGGATAGCCATGGATACATAGAAACCCTGTCTCGAAAAAACAAAACAAAAGAAAAGAATAGTGTGACTTGCCGGGCAGTGGTGGCGCACGCCTTTAATCCCAGCACTTGGGAGGCAGAGGCAGGTGGATCTTTGTGAGTTCGAGGCCAGCCTGGTCTATAAAGTGAGTCCAGGACAGCCAGGGCTACACAGAGAAACCTTGTCTCGAAAAACCAAAAAAAAAAAAAACCAAAAAAAAAAAAAAGTGTGACTTGACACAGAAATGGATCTTTTTTCTTTTCCCCCCTCAAGTAAACAGCATGCCTTTAATCCTAGCACTCGGGAGACAGAGGCAGGTGGATCTCTGTGAGTTCAAGGCCACCCTGGTTTACAAAATACCTCTTTAAAAATAACTGCTACTCCTCCTTCCTTCTAAATAAAACAGAAGAAGGAAAAAAAAAAACACATTCCTATATAGAAATTAGCTTTAGGGTAGTCTGTATCTGTAAGTTCCAAATGTGGAGCATTTTACAGAATGTGGTTTATGCCTGTGAACTAAGACAGTGACTGATGTAGGGCTATGAATAAATACAAAAGATCTGTTCTTTAAAGACATGAGGTGCAGCCGGGCAGTGGTGGCGCACGCCTTTAATCCCAGCACTTGGGAGGCAGAGGCAGGCGGATCTTTGTGAGTTCGAGGCCAGCCTGGTCTACAAAGCGAGTCCAGGACAGCCAGAGATATTCAGAGAAACCCTGTCTCGAAAAACCAAAAAAAAAAAAAAAGACATGAGGTGCCCACAAGGGTTGAGCAACTATAAAAGCCATGGTAGGGCAGGAGAGAAGTCCCCTATCAGAGATATACTCAGGGTCACTCCCACTGGTGCCCCACCCTTTACCACCCCCATCTCATTAATAGATAATGAATTACGAGAGAAAAAGGAGACTTTGCAGTCAAGAAAACCCACTCTTCTAATTGCAGAATGATACTGTGGTCCTGGATTCTTACTACACATTACAACTATCTGAGAAGGCTGGGCATGGTGGTACACGCCTTTAATCCCAGCAGTTGGGAGGCAGAGATAAGTAGATCACTGTGAGTTTGAGGCCAGCTTGGTCTACAAAGTGAGTTCCAGGACAGCTAGGCTGTTACACAGAGAAACCCTGTCTCAAAAAACAAACAAAAAACCAAAAACCCAAAACTGAAAAGCTTTCTAAAAAATGATAAGGCCAGGATCCCACTCCAAACCAAATAAATGAGAATATGGGAGAAGCTGAGGGGCACTAAGGATTGGAGCAGGAAGAGATATCTTCCGAACACCAGCATGTATCAGCACCATAGGGAGGGCTGTACACTCTATCACCGCACCTTAGCTCCAAAGCACTTCAGGAGTGATGCCGATGCTTCTGCAACCGCACCATAGACAGTGATGAAACGGAAACGCCATGGCTATGAGGTTGAGCAGATTTAGGTTCAAATCTCAGTTCTGCAATCATCCTGAGATATTACTTGAATGCCTCAGTTTCTTTCTCTGTAATGTTCCCATTAGAATCAAAGTAATGTATGAGCACGAACAAGCAATGCCAGGTATATCCAGCAGTTTAACACACAGCAGGACTCTCTTCTCCGATTCCCAAAGATACAGACTAGCAGAGGCTATAAGCCAGCGGCTTCCTATAACCAGTTCAGGGCTGGCCTCATGGGAATGCTTGACTAACCCTGTACTCACCTGCTGTGATGGAAAGACTTCAGCTTTGGCTGCAGCAGTACAAACAGCACCACGAGGAGAAGAATGAGTGCCACGGAACTGGCTGTGGAAGCCACTATGGACAGTGCAGGGACCCCGAGTGATGCGTGGGTTTCTTTGTCTAAGGAAACAAGTCATTCATCACAAATATTCGGCACCCAGTAACATAAAACATGAGCTCTACAAATGATGTACTCAAATATCCCCTATATGGTATTACACAGAAACATTTATTTGACAGTTGGGCCTTTTCAGGAAAACCTCATAAAGTGGCCTTTTATATATGGTGTTTCTGAAAACTTTCCTTTTACTATTCCCTAAATAAAAGACCTATGTTCCCCTTCTAGCCTTTGAAGTTCACCTACTGCCTAAACTCGCTTAAATCTGGAGTTTTGGGGTTTTTTTGGAGACAGGGTTTCTCTGTTTAATAGTATTGGCTGCCCTGGAACTCCCTCTGTAGAACAGGCTGGCCTCAAACTCACAGAGGTCAGCCTGCCTTTGCCTCCCCCAGCACTAGGATTAAAGGCATGCGCCACTACACCTGGCAATTCTGGAGTTCTTAAAATATCAAGAGCAGGCTGGCAAACTTCAACCATTAAAAGGGCTACATCTCTCTACTACCTTGAGTTCCACCATGCTCTTCCCCCATGTAGCAGGGTAATTAAGTGGGCAATGATAAGCTCTTGTCCTAAGCCCCTCAGCCTTTACTGTAAACCCCATATTGGTTCCCACCCTCCCCTGTGGTGGTAGGGCTAAGTACTTTCTGGCCTTGAGCCCACGTGTGAAGCACAAAGATGGCCATACAACACACATTTCCCTTTAGGAACCCACATTTTCTATCAAATAAGAGGAGGCAGGAAGAAAAAAGGATTCCATACAGCAGGGCTGAAGCTCCAAAACAAAACCATCACTTTCTATTCAAGGGAGAAAACGAAATGGAAGAGACACTGGGAAATGTGTTAACGTTGTGCTCACGGCTCACTGTGCGAGCAGAACACAGCCTCAATGGTTCAGAAGAATGCAGTGTGATATGCACCAACAAACCCAATGAGTTCCCCAGAGACATGGGATTTCAAAGACAGAAAGGTCAAAGGGCTTCAGCAGCCAAGGGAGCTGTTGAGAAAGCATGTGCCATTCCTGAGCAGCTAGGGAAAAGAAGGACCCAGGCAGACCCCTTTTTACTTGCAGACTGACCTTCATTGAGATGACAGCTAACCTCCATGGCCGGCTTCCACTCGCCATCCTTGCAGGTCAGATATTTGTAGTCGCCCTTCAACATGTAGCCTTCTGCACACAGGTACTCGATGACACTGCCTGCTGTCAAGGGGTCTTTGCAGGGCCGGGGGTGGCAAATGTAGCCACCATTCTCTGGCTCTGGGGGCAGAGGGCACACTGCAAAGACAAAGGGAGATGGTATCACAATGAGGCTCTCAATGGGCATCTTCTCTCAGTAGCAGGGCCCTGAAACACGAGGGGGGCATAAAATCATCCTTGGGAAAGCCTGTTAAACTAGTATGGAATTCAAGTTGTCCCTGGTAGTTGGGGAAGTGCACCAGCAATGGGTCAGTCTGGCTGCTTACAGCATTTCTTTCCTCCTCACTGGCCAAGACTCCAGAAAAGTGCTGTATCTGCCTCAATTTGGACCTGACTCTCATAGTGCCTAGTAACAGTGCGTCAGACTGAGAGGGGATAAAGTGTGGGCAACTCACTAGGGCAAGTGTTAATCTGTAACAACATCAATTCCAGGAAAGGACTCCCTGATATAATCAAAGCCTGAGCTTGGCTCCTGAAAAGATTTCAGAGAGCTTTCCTGGGAAGCTTCCCAAGCCCTGTGCACCTCTTGTCTGCCAGGCTTCACTTGCTTTTGTCCCACAATAAAGCCCACATTTCTCCTCTACGTATGACAATCTAGTTTTAAAGACACTGCCACTTTTTCCGTTAAATAGGTTTATCATTTCTTTCCTCTAATGATGAGGATATTAAATCCCACAAAAGTAAAGCAGCCTTTAGCCAAGATTATGGCAGGGTGAAAGTCAACTTGGAAGGAAAGTCAGGTCCTCTGATTCTAACCCTGGGCTCTTCCCATGAGACCTAACTCTTATCCCATGAGCTGATTAGTTTGTAGAATTATATACACCAAGGTCAACTGAAGAGATGGCAAACAGGGTGTGGGTGTGGTGGGACTGTGGCTTAGAAAAAGCTAACAAAGCCGGGCGGTGGTGGCGCACGCCTTTAATCCCAGCACTTGGGAGGCAGAGGCAGGCGGATCTTTGTGAGTTCGAGGCCAGCCTGGTCTACAAAGCAAGTCCAGGTCAGCCAGAGATATTCAGAGAAACCCTGTCTCGAAAAACCAAAAAAAAAAAAAAAAAAGAAAAAGCTAACACAGGAGCTGGAAGGTCCAATGCAGCTCTTAGAAGATGGAAAACTCGATTTCTATCTCAGACAGACTAAAGAACTGAATCCCAAGCCAGGCAGTACAAGGTGGTGTGTCTGACCACCCTTGACAAGTTCACGGGGCACTAGGAACCACTCAAAATCTAGCCTGGGGAAGGCAGCACCATCAGGCACTCATCACCTCCAACTTTCCAAACGTTTTACAAACACAAGATACAACAAAGGGTTTTTTTTCTGACTCCATGCCTGCCTATCCCTATGTCACAGAGACATCCGTGTGGGAATTAAGATGGTCGTTTCCTTTTCTCACTTCCTCTAACAAGCTCAGAATGACTGGGAATTAACCCGGCACGTATGTCTAACTATCAGGATAAGGCCCTGGCTTCTTCCCATGTGAATGCTCCACAGATCACATTCTGCAGTGTAGCCTCCCACCCTCTGACCCAGATGCTAATATATGCAGGTTAACATCAAGTTTGGCTGGAGGAAGGTATCAGATGCAAAAAATAAAAACAAAACACCTTAAAACCAAAAAGAAAACAAACAAAAAACACAACAACAAAAACCAAACCAAATCAAACCCTGCCCTCAAACTGCACAATCCTACAGGCAGATAGAAAATACATCATTTCCTTTTGTTTCACCATTTAAGTACATTTATAATTTTGCTTGAGCAGGAGCTTGGGATTGAATCAGGGACTTGTCCATGCTAGGTAGACAAGCACTCTATCACTGATACACTCCTGAGTTCACTTTCCCATTGATTTGTTCCTTCGGTAGTAATAAGGATCTAACATAGTGCCTCACACATAGCATAGTAGTATATGTTCTACCACTGAGCTACAGTTCCAGTTCAATAGTTTTTTAAAAGTTGCCAAAGGATCTAGAAATCTGGCACCAACTATGAAACTAGAAGAGGAGACCCTATCCTCTTGAAGAACACACCTCTGATATCCCTACACCCACAGGGCTCACAGTCCTGAACAGGACAGAAGTGAATGCAAACATTTCAGTAGCTCCTTAAGTGGTGGCGAAGTGATTCAAAGAGCTGGTGAGCAAACAGTTGCTTTACTATTTCATTTCCATCTTTTTTGTTTGTTTGGTTTTTCTTTTTTTTTTCGAGACAGGGTTTCTTTGTATAACAGCTCTGGCTGTCCTGGACTCACTTTGTAGACCAGGCTGGCCTCGAACTCAAAGAGATCCACCTGCCTCTGCCTCCCAAGTGCTGGGATTAAAGGTGTGTGCCACCACCGCCCAGCTATTTGTTTTGTTTTTCGAGATAGGGTTTCTCTGTGTATCCTTGGCTGTTCTGGACTCACTCTGTAGACCAGGTTGGCCTTGAACTGACAGAGATTCACCTGCCTCTGCCTCCCGAGTGCTGGGATTAAAGGTGTGTGCCACCACACCCGGGGCTCATTTTCCATCTTTTGTTCAGAGTAGTAAACCCCCTCAGACCTTTTGACTGACTCTCGGCTCTCTGCAGACTGTGTCTAATTGGTTCATTTCCTGGGCATAATTAATGCTGAACATTCTGGTCAGCTCCTGAGAACAGGCAGAACCCATGTAGAAGAGGCCAGTGTGCTTAGAAGAGGCTCTCAGAGAAAGAAAGGGCTAGGATTCTAGAGCCATCCCTAATATGCTACACATTTTGCCCTGTTCATCTCATAAATAGATTGGATCTCAGTATGTATGTGGTATAAAGTTAAAGAAATAAAGTGTATAGTGAAAAGTCAGATGTCTTCTTCTGCTCTAGCTACCGTTCCCTCCAAAGATACTCAGCATGTAGTTTTTTTCTTATCCTTCTAAAAGACCTCCGCGTAAGACTTATTCAAATATGTCCCAAAGAATGGAAATCCTGCTGCAACAGAGGGAGCCCTGACCAGCAGAAATGACAGCTGTGTAGGGCTCAGAGCAGCTCTGAGAGAAGTGTGCTTCAGCTAATGTTTCTTCAGCTAATGTTTCTCTCATCAGGAAGGTAAGGGGCAGCCGGGCGGTGGTGGTGCAAACGCAATGAGATAGAGAAAGTACGTGAAACCCAGAGAATCCAAAGTATTCCAGTTTAGTGGAGTCTTTGTTGATGAACAAAAACCCTAGAGAAAACCCTGACTCACAATAAGAGAAACTTGTTATATATTTAAGGTACAAAAAGAGTTGAATTTGATCTAAAGTGGACCAGATGTTTCAGCAGTACAGCAAAATAAACTTTATAAAAATAATTTTGTGTTTATCTATGAAAGTCACTCAAAGGAAGAGAGCTGAAATACAACAGGCTCAGCATCAAGACTTTCAGACCCAGGGTTCAAGAAAATAAAGAGGCTTTCAAATGAAGGGTCAGGAAACAGAATGGCAAGGTCATCTGAGATACCAAGGTCATGCAATACAAGTATTGCTCTTTAGTCCAATGGAGAATATGGCCACAGGCAGGGTCTAAAGCAGGCCTTCAGTGAAGCCTGGGTTAACAGGAAAGGGAAGGACATAAGAAAAAACAAAGCCCACAAAGCAAATGAACCATCCAACAACTTCTGGGAGTCAGCTCCTGGCCAGGAGGCTGACAATCTATACTTCAGGTTCTCCTGGACAATTTCTCACTTAAAGACAGCACTTCAAGCTTTGTTCTTAACCCTAGGAAGACAATGAATTCATCTGACATGCTAATACTACTCAATTTTAAGAGATAGAAAGCCTGATAACTGCACCGGGGAAAACTGCATTCTCCTAGTTTCTTCTGCATTCTACTGTCTCCCACAGATATTTAGGCCCCCAGTGTTAAGTGCCCTGTCTCCTTTGAAACTCAACAGCAACAACTATGCTCCATAGACTTTGAGTGAAGTAGTACCTCAAACTGTCTTGTACCACACCAAGTATGTGACAGATATTGATAATTCTTGGGTTTTTTTTTTTTTTTTTTTTTT
>CAJQZJ010032322.1:4912652-4945288 GCA_907164525.1 Lophiomys imhausi
TTTTTTTTGGTTTTTCGAGACAGGGTTTCTCTGAATATCTCTGGCTGTCCTGGACTCGCTTTGTAGACCAGGCTGGCCTCGAACTCACAAAGATCCGCCTGCCTCTGCCTCCCAAGTGCTGGGATTAAAGGCGTGCGCCACCACCGCCCGGCGATAATTCTTTATGTTTACTTTCACATAGCAAAGTAAACTCTCAAGGGAAGGAGCTAACCCATTAGGAGGCAGTGTCTCCACAAGGAACTAACACACTGTAAGCATTCAGTGACCACCTAGCCAGCCAGTAGTGGGAACACAGATTAGAAAGAAATGACCTAGTTTAAGTTTCCACTTCTGGGCCACCTTGGACTTACACACTCCTCAGAAACCAACAAGAACCCCCACAGCCCTTCTACTTGTCTTGCTTTTGGTGTCCTGTCTTTAAGAGAAAGAGACAAATTAAAACAAATTTGTATAACAGCTCGATAGGCAGAGTAAAGATCCAGGCAAGGTCTCCCAGGAGACAGAAATACTGAACCCTTCAAAACAAGTGAGAAGCTACAGAAATAGGGGTGAGACCCTCGTCTCTAAGAGATTGGTGACCGGTAGGGTAGGCATACATTAAATATCTAGTGCCCTTTCAAAAGACTCAACGAAACAGGTGTCTGGCTAACAGACACCAAGAAAAGACGACACTACAAAAGGCAGGAGCTGCAGCTTAACAAACTGTGTGTCAAGGGTTCACTCACAAGTCTGAAATAATACAGTTTCACACTAAAACGTGTTAGCATTTGGCATATAAATAATGAGCACAAAGACATAGGTGTTTAGGGAATACTTTCTACTGAGGCTGTGATGCTTCTCACAAGCCCAAGTGCTGCCAGGTTCATTGCTCTTAAAGGACACACAGAAATGTTAAGGAGGGATGTATGAAAATTACAATCTAACACCTCAGAAAATATTGTTTATGGAGTTCAGAGCTTAGAGATTCAAATATTGATTACGGCTTTATTTTTCTTTTCTTTTTTTTTTTTAAAGCATTTATTTATCTATTTATTTATTATGTATACAGTATTTGCTCTACTTATATGCCCGGGCACCAGATCTCAATGTAGATGGTTGTGAGCCACCATGTGGTTGCTGGGAATTGAACTCAGGACCTTTGGAAGAACAGCCAGTGCTCTTAACCTCTGAGCCATCTCTCCAACCCACGGCTTTATTTTTAAAAGAATGCCACAACTTAACATGGTTTTTCTTTTTTTTAAGATTTATTTATTTGTTATGTATACAATGTTCTGCAGGTATGCCTGCAGGCCAGAGGAGGGCACTAGATCTCATTATAAATGGCTGTGAGCCACCATGTGGTTGCTGGGAATTGAACTCAGGACCTCTGGAAGAGCAGTCAGTGCTCTTAACTGCTGAGCCATCTCTCCAGCCCCCCTTCTTTCATGTTTATATTAAAAGAAAAGCTAATAAATTCTATCATAATTAAAAAAAAGAAATAGGTGTTTAGAGGGCTGGACAGATGGCTCAGCAGTTAAGAGCACTGACTGATCTTCCAGGGACCAGAGTTCGATTCCCTGCTGGTAGCTCATAATCATCTATAACTCCAGCTACAAGAGATCCAATGCCTTCTCCCAGCCTCCACAGATACTGTGTGCATGTGATGCAGGGAAAACACTCATAACATAAAATAAATATATAACTAAATATAAATCTTCAAATAAAATATTTAATAAAGGTCTTGAAAGATGACCAGAGAGAAGCTCTTCTGGGGTCTGAGAATAGGGAGAGGAGAGAAAGAGGGTCCAAGGCCCAAACGTCAATTCTAGAGGTGGTCAGTGGAGCAGGGCTGAAGTAGTATTATAAATGTCCTACTGGAGTATAATTCCAGCAAGCAATTAGAGGGAGTCCTTTCCACAGGTGTCTTTAGGAGGGCTGTAAAGATCATAACAAGACAGAGCATTACACTATGAGCAGAGTCTAGGGTCCAAATTCATTGTCTTGTTAGGAATATGTCCTCTCCCCCGCCCCACCCTACAACAAGCTCTCCTCCTGGATACCCCCAGCAGCTTTTCATCGTATGTTCCCACTGATGTTCTGCCTTGCTATGGGCTCAAGTGAGTGGACTGAAATGGTGAACCAAAATCAGCCCCTTTCCTCTTTTCAAGTTGCTTTTCTCAGGTATTTTTCACAATAACAGAAAGTTAACTAACACAGGGCTAGTGGGGGCTATTGTTATGGTCAGTGTTAGTGAAAGGAGTCCTTGGAAGTACTGGAAGATAGGTCTGTGAATCCAAAAACAGCAGAAAGAACTACGTGATAGGACATGAGATATAATCAGGTGTGGTGGCACACTCCTATAATTTCACCATCAGGAGGCTGAAGCAGAGGATTCTGAGTTCTAGGACAGCCTAGGCCACACAGTGAGGAGCTGCCAAAAGAAAAAAAAAAAGAAATTTAAAAAGAAAGCAAGCAAGCAGACATGTAAAAGACCAGCATTTCAGCACAGAGGACCCTTTAAGGTTATTTAGAAGAGGACTGCTTATTCATTTGTAAGACTCTTTCTTGACAAAGGGTCAGTTTCTAATTCCAGTTTGTTAGCAGCAGAGGCAGAGAGAAGACAAGGGGATTACATAAAGTAAAGGTGTTCACATTACATTATTTTTGTGCAGGAAGCAGTAGTTACTGTACAGAGCTTCCTAGATACACTGAGCACTTTCCAGAGTCCCTTCTACATGAAACACTTCACACATGAGGACAAGAGGTTCATCTGAATTCACTGATTTTTCCCCCAAGGCTAACCTGTACATACCCATTCAAAGGGAAGGTAAAAAAGCATCCCAAACAAGTTGGAATTAGAGCACTGCAAATACAGAAAGGGAGAAAGTAAGAAAGAGAAAGGGAGGAAAACAGACAGACCATCTGGTAGTGGTCGAAAGGTTTCTCTGAGTCATTCATCAGGAGTCTTTTTTTTTTTTTCCCCCAAGACAGGGTTTCTCTGTGAATCCTTGGCTGTCCTGGACTCACTTTGTAGACCAGGTTGGCCTTGAACTCACAGAGATCCACCTGCCTCTGCCTCCCCAGTGCTGGAATTAAAGGCGAGTGCCACAGTGCCCAGCCATTACAAACAGCTATAAACTGCCATATGGTGCTGGGATTTGAACCTGGGTTCTTTGGAAGAACAGCCAGTGCTCTTAACTGCTGAGCCATCCATCTCTCCAGCCCCCAGAAATTGAGTCTTAACAGCTCATGCTAACTGATATATGCCAGGCGTTATTCTAAGCAGTTTACATGTGGAACTCCTTTATGTTTCATAATATATACATTACCTGTCTCCCCTTTCTCCCCACTCTTAAATATATACTTAGAACACAACCCAGATGAGCATATTAAGGGAAGAGGTCAAGATACCTGCTTGATGCTACCCAGCAGCAAGGCTGATGCAACACATCACAGGGTCTCAAAGCCGAGCTTCTCCTCCAAAGCTCAACCCGCCATAGGTGCCTCAGTGAGCAGCCCAGCAACAAGGACAGTCTGGGCACTGTAAGCGGGCACTGATGTCATCACTAGGCCTGTTTTAAGTACAGGAAGGCACTGAACTAGAAAACATCTGAGGTCACTTCTGACACTAAAAATCTGTCTGAAGTCGAATATATATAAAAATCCTACAGCCATATGGTTTTTTTTTTTTTTTTTGGTTTTTCGAGACAGGGTTTCTCTGAATATCTCTGGCTGTCCTGGACTTGCTTTGTAGACCAGGCTGGCCTCGAACTCACAAAGATCCGCCTGCCTCTGCCTCCCAAGTGCTGGGATTAAAGGCGTGCGCCACCACCGCCCGGCTAGCCATATGGTTTTAAACTGACCTCAGTGTAGGAAGGGCTGGTAGCAACCTTGTGTCCATGCAGGAGAGCTCCTTCAATGGAGCAGATTCTTGCCACAGGTTTGCCATGGGAGCCAGAAAACAGAAATCTTATTACTTAGAAGACAGCAAGGTTGCTTCTAAAAGGCCTCTGTATTACCAATTGCCACTTGAGTAGTCAAAAGTCTAAAACAGGTTGCAGTGAGAAGGAATTAAGATGATTTCTCATGCAATTTACAACCTTCTCCTCACATGAAACAAACCTTCCCAGCAATCAGACAGGAAAGCCATTGTCCAGCCAAAGTCTCTTCTTAGAACTTTCCACACACTGGGGTTAGGGCCAGCCTGCTATAGCTCAAACTTTCTCAGGGTGTGGCACTGCGCTGGAATTGGAGAGCAGAGGGAGGAACCACAAAGGCCTAGGCTGTCTCCCTGTAGCCCTTCCCAGCGCCCACCATCTTCCCAAGAAAGGCCTAGGCCAAGTCCTGTTCCGGCAACTGGCAGGCAGGTCTGGCTGACAGACACTCCTTGTTTTTGGTCTGCACTCCTCCTCTCATAGCCAGGAGCCTCAGAAGAAGTGAAACCATTTTCTTTTATTGCTCCAAACATGGCAACTCTTGTTAACTGGAGAGAGCCACAAAACCCCTTAGTCACTCAAAATAAAGTGCTATTATCCTTCGCCAAGGATCCTGACCTCAAAGATACACACCTAGCTAAAACTCTCCCTTTTGCAGTTCAGAGTTCTAAGGTTAGAACTCCGAAACACCTCTTCAGCCACTGCCAGAGACCACAGTCTGCCAGTATGGGTCTAAAATTAGACGCCTAGCTTGTTGCTGCCTTCAAAAGTTACATTACATAGTCTTAGAAGAAAGATCTATTCCTCAATTTCTTCATCTAAAACAAGGGATTCAAAGGTATCTACCTCACACAGTTGCTATGGAGATTAACCCCAATATACAGGACAAGTACCTAGAACAGGGTCTGTTATATACTAAGTGTTCAGTATGCAGTAGTTTTATTATTTTTTTTTCTCTGTATTAATGTAACAACATGGAATTTTCATTCCCCTTGAAAAACTACTACCATACTGCTTTTGGATTTATTTTTCCACAGGTCGCCTTTCCTCCATTTCCCTGCTAAGTGCCACCACTCATCTGTCCACAGACAGGACAGAGATTTGTTCTGCTCATGTTTGTTTCCTAGTGCTTCATACAGATCTGACAGATAGTAAATACTTACTACAAAATGGTATGGAGCTTGCAAAAGTCTGTCCACTGCAAATACTGTCTTGTTTCTAACTAGAATGGCCACAAAATAGAATCTCTGCAAGTAAATCTCTTACTCTCTAAATCGACATCTAGCTAATGATGAAAACACACTGCCTGCCTAACAGGATTGGGCCAGAACGGGTCAGAGCATGGTCTTAGGTGTCAAACAAATGAACCTGAGTTTAACCCAAGGCCACTGCGTCCTGTCAACTGCCTCCTTTGAGTCTTACTCAACAGCAATATCTAGTTCTACTCATGTGATGAGTTGACTGGCAAAAGAAAAAAAATTCATGAAACATCTTCATTATGCTGCACATATAATAGACACTAAGACACTTTTACATTTACTTTCACAGAGCAAATTAAACTCCATATTTCTGATTTTTGAATGAGGCAGGACAAAGACCTTACAAAAAAGAAAAGTATTGTTTCACAAATTTCTGGACGTTTACAGAGTGGATAGGCAGAGAACAGCAGGATGAAGCAACTCTTTCTTTGCTCTCTCTTTGGACCACTCACTTCCATTTCCTCTGTCAACCACAGAGCTCAGACTGTACTTGGCTGACAAATGGCCTCCATATGGTCTGCTGCCCTTTCATCTCCTCGGTTGCACAGTTCAGGAAGCAGGGGAGCATGGACGCAGCTGGGCGTGTCCTTTCCCCTCCCACTGTTCTGACTGCTGAAAGAAGGGGCCGGCAGGAGGGCGGTCTTCAACCTGCTACTTCAGTGCAGGCCTGGCTCACTCAGTGCTAGCTAGCTAGGCGGCAGTCTCCCAGCTCAGTGAGCTATAGAGTTTATAGTTGTCCTCTGCACCCAGGATGGAAAGGTGACCACAAAGCTGAGGAGTCAGGATATTCTGCGTGTGCTAACATATTACTGTGCTACCTTTTTGTGGTAGAGAAAGGTGAAGAGAAACTAGAGCCATTTATTTTTTCCTCATTAGAAATGGCTACCCAGTCTCATCTCCTTCACTCTCGCTCCTACGAAAGCTGTCTGATGGCATCCTGTAGCCCGCAGAATTCCACCTGCAGGAAGAAGCCATAGACAGCTGCTCTGACACTGTGCAACCTACCTCAGAGGGTAACTGTGATAAAAAACTGAGGGCTTCCAGGGCTAAAACAGAGTCCAAGGCCTGGGTACAAAGGTCAAAGTTGTGGTTTCATTTCTTCTGCCATCTGAACATAAAGTCTACACATGCCCGTTTAAGCAGCACACATTTAAAACAAACCTGATCTCTGTTGTCCCACAAGGTGGAAATGAGGAAGAAAATTAACATTTATCAACAGGCACCACACTGATCTTACTCAATTGTCCCACACTGAAAGGAAGGTGTAACGATAATCTAGTCAGACTAAGAAACTAAGGCTCTGACAAATTTAGTAATGGCTTGCCATCCATCCTATGGCTACTAAACTGTGGAACCTGGATTCAAACTCTGATTCACCCTTAAGTGCTACATGGAGTCTCCCTGAGCACAGATGTCTCGGGAGAAACTCCTCCCCATTCAACTGCAATGTATCATGGAGATAGAGACACAAATAGAAGCTGCTGTAAACCCTGACTGGAGAAGAATAGAGACTGGGGTGTTTACTTGTACATAGACATTTCCTAGGTTCATACATCAGTAGGCAACATCTCCCCATCAAAGTGGGGGAGAAAGGACAGTTTCCTTTAGTACAAATGGAGCTACTTAAAGATCAGAGATACCAAAGCTATACCTTGAAGGAGTGGGGGCATTTTCAGCTGAGCAAGTAAAATACAAAGTGATGTTACCACTGAATGCAGAACACACACGGCCACTGAGGTACCTCTGTTGAATCTCAAAAAGCCCTACCAAGTATCACCAGTGAACCAGACAGTGCATGCTGCTTTAGGGGCTCAAGAGGCCACTGGTACTCACAGAGGCCTGGACAACCTATAAAAACAAGGCATTCAACAAATCCTAGTTATGGGTGGCCACAGAGCTCTGCTGAAGGAGTGGTTTCCTTGGTCTTTGAAAAGCACCTGCAGGGACTGAGGGGTAGAGATCTGAGCAGTCTTTTCTCAAGAAAGAGATGACTCAGTGGATGCGAGTCAGTCTATTCTCAGTCTACGAGATGAGCTCTGTGCACTCTGCAGGGGACTGTGTCTGCCCACACGCTCATAAGACAGGGACAAGAGGATAGAAATGGGATGGAGGCTGCTACATGGGTATAGACAGATCTTGATTTCTCCTAATCCAAAACATCTCAGAAAAAAGGTAATGAGTATATGTACGGGTAGAAAGAGTCAAAAGATTTGGGTATTCTTCCTCCTCCACCCTGTGGGGCAGTGGTTTTCAACCTGTGGGTCACAACTTCATATCGGATATTTACATCATGATTCATAACAGTAGCAAAATTACAGCTATGAAGTAGTAATGAAATAATTTTATGGCTGGATGTCACCATAACATGAGGAATTGTATTAAAGGATTGCAGAATTAGGAAGATTGATAACCACTGCTGTAGGGAATGGAAGTCAGTTTGTCAGGGCTTGCTTAGCATGTCTCACAAGGGGAACCCGTACCAGCTGATCACAAACAGTGAAAGTATTTATGCTGTTGAAGGCTGTGCGGCCTTTTGTTTGTTGTTTGTGCTGCTGTTAAGGATGGCACCTAGGGATTCACAATGCTAAGCAAACCTCTACCATGGAGCAGCCCCAGTCCTGTGAGGTGAGGTGGTGTCTTTGTTGTTTTGGGCTTTTGTTGTTGTTCTTCCCTTCTGTCGTTCAACAAGGTGACCATCAGGCAGCTCTCTGCAGATTCAGCACATCACTCTTCTACGTGTTCTCTGAGGAAGCCACACTTTGTTTGTTTTTTGGGGGGGAGTTGTTTTGTTTTATTTTTTCAAGACAAAGTTTCTCTGTGTATCCTTGGTTGCCCTCCACTCACTTTATAGACCAAGCTAAGGCTAGCCTTGAACTCACAGAGACCCGCCTGCCTCTGACTCAGGAGTGCTGGGATTAAAGGTGTGCAGCACCATGACTGGCACCACATTTAGTTTTTATTTTAAATTATGTGTATGTATATATATATGTGTGTGTGTGTGTCTGTATGTACAGGTGCCTGTAGAAGTGGTTGTGAGCAACCAGATGTGGGTACTAAGAACCAAACTCGGGTCCTCTGCAAGAGCAGTAGGTGCTCTTAACTACTGAGCCACGTCTTCAACCCACTGAAGTTCCTTCCTTTTCTTATTTTAAGACAGGATCTCATCATGTAGCCTTGGCTGCTGAAATTCACTATGAAGACCAGGCTGGCCAATCTAGTCTAAGTTCATGCAATGTCCAAAGCAAATGCCTGATCTTCACTTAAGTTCCAGGATTTGCCTGCACTATGAGCCTGTACTTAATCAGCCTGGCTCTGGCATGTCTCACTCCCTTGACTGAATACATACAGCAACATCAAAACAACAATCTGGGAGCCTGGTGCTGATGGGCTCATGTTATGCAGTCTAAATGTTAATTAACTTGCTCCCAAAGACCTGCTTGCTGTACATCAAGTAATGCTGTGTTACCTTGTTTTCTAATCATTGTCTCTGATTGGCTTTAATAAAATGCTAAGGCCTGTGATTAAACAGAGAGAAAGGTAGGAGGGGCAAAGGTTCTTGGGCTTCTGGGGCAGACAGAGAGTTATCTTGAGAGAAGAAGCCAGAGCAGGGAGGAGGACCTATACCATGGGTTTGAGAAAAGAATCTCATTCCACATGGCCTGGAACATCAGCATAGTGTGGAGAATAACAGCCCAGGGGACATATGTATGGGAAATAGAATTATAAACTAGCTTAGATGGGCTAAGATTACACAATCCAGGCCAAGGCTTGTTAAAAATCCATCAGGTGTCCGTGTAGTCATTTATTTATTTTTTTGGATTTTGAGACAGGGTTTCTCTGTGTAGCCCTGGCTGTCCTGGACTCACTTTGTAGACCAGGCTGGACTCGAACTCGCAAAGATCCACCTGCCTCTGCCTCCCAAGTGCTGGGATTAAAGGCATGCACCACCACCACCCGGCCTGTGTAGTTATTTATAATGGCAGGTCAAGAATTAACACTTCCGATCAATTAACAATAATATAAATACTGGAAATAATTTAATTATTTATTTCTACATGGTGTAGTAGCATATACCTATAGTTTCAGTACTTCAGGAGGCTGATACAAAGTTCAAGGTTGGCCTGGGCTACACAGTAAGACCTTGTCTCAAAACAAAACATATACATATATACATACGTACTTACATATGTACATCAAACAATCATTTATGTTTGTCTGCAACTGATTTGTGACCTTAGACTTAGGTAAATTATACAGTGTCAATTCAATGTTTTATTTATTAATACAGTTTATGAGACAGGGTCTCTCTATGTCTCCCTGGCTGTACTGGAATACATTATGTAGACCCAGCTGGCACTGAACCTCACAGCAATCTGTCTGCCTCTGCCTCCTGAGTGTTGGAATTAAAGGTATGTACCACAGCACCTGGTTTATTATTTTTGAGACAGGGTCTCACCATGTAACCCTGGCTGGCTTGGAACTCTCCATGTAGACCAGGTTGGCTTCTGCTGCCTGAGTGCTAAGATGAAAGCCACTCATTCATCATTATGCCCAGCTAATTTTGTTGTTGTTTTTTTTTTCCAAGACAGGGTTTCTCTGTGTAACAGCCCTGGCTGTCCTGGATTCGCTTTGTAGACCAGGCTGGCCTCAAACTCACTGAGATCCGGCTGCCTCTGCCTCCCAAGTATCACCATGCCTGGCTTGTTTTGTTTTTCAAATCAGGATATAGACCATGACCCTGTTCCCTTCTGTGGTCTTGGCCTGGGTCTGGGTCTCTCTCTCTTGAGACAAGAGTTTCTCTGTGTAGCCCTGGCTGTCCTAGACTCACTTTGTAGACCAGGCTAGCATTGAACTCACAAAAATCCACCTGCCTCTGCCTCCTGAGTACTGGGATTAAAGGTGTGCACCCCCACACCAGACAATTATAGACAGCTGTGAACTTCCATGTGGATGCTGGGATTTGAACTCCGATCCTTTGGAAGAACAGCCAGTGCTCTTAACGGCTGAACCATCTCTCCAGCCCCTCTGTGGCCTCTCAAGTCCTGGAAAGTTTTTGATGTTGTTTTAAGATGAGGCTTTGCTATACAGTTAAACTTGAGATCCTGCCTCAACCTGCCAAGTAGCTAAAATTATAATATATATACTATATACATCTTTATATATTACATATAATTTTATACACATATATACATATATATATAAAAACATTACATCACACTGTTTCCAGCTTCTAGTAAGCCTTTTTTTTTTTTGTTTAACTGGCCTGTTTAAGAGATAACTACTGGTTAGGAGTATTATCTGACAGAGTCTCACCAACTCTTTGTGTCTACAAATAGTAATGTACAAATGCAACATTTAATAAACAAAAAACCCTTTAATGTTATTTTCTAAAGAGTAGATATGATAACCTTTACCTAGTTGACAATAAAAAAAAAATAAGTCTTTTTTTTTGGGGGGGGGTTGTTTTTGTTTTTTGAGACAGGGTAACAGCCTATTACCTCTGTGTAACAAGTCCTGGCTGCCTCTGCCTGCCGAGTGCTGGATTAAAGGTGTAAGCCACCAGGCCCAACAAGTCTTCATCTTATTGTTATTGGAAATTACCTTTCTAACAGAAGTTCCTTCATTAACTTAGAAATCATCTATCGAATACTTACTATGTCCCAGGGTGGTGCTAGATATTCAAGAGAAAATAATACAGCATTTGTCCTTGAAGAGAATCCAGTCTCTCTAGGGTTACAGATAAAGAGCCCCAAGTAGATTAAAATAATAGTAACATCTGTTCTCTGTCTAAGCTTCAGAGTTCATGCAAGGATGACTACACTTATCCACCCACCCCTTGAAAAGGTCTCACTAAGTACCACGTACTGTACCAGGCAATGGGGGAAGGCAGGTACAATGATAAAGAAGACGGTGGCCCTACTCTCTTGGGGCTCTTATTTAGTAAGTATCCACAGCATTAATCACTATGAGATACAAGAGGTTTTAAAGGATTAATCCAATGGAGAAGAGACTAGAGGACATGGAAGAAATGAGAGTTCCAGTTTGAGGGTTAGTAGGATAAAGGACTGTGACAAGAATAAGCAGAGTACAAAGAACACACTGGGGGTGGACATAAGGGAAAAAGCACAGAAACAAAAAGAGGTGGCTTAGTCTGGTGTGCTGGTGTACACCTGTCATCCCAGCACTCAGGGAGACAGAGTTCAAGGCCAGGCTGGTCTACAAACCAAGTCTAGGACAGTCAAGGCTACACAGAGAAACCCTGTCTCAAAGAAGAAAGAAAAGAGGTGGTTTGTGTATGGGAAATAACAAATATGTCCAGTACTAGCAGAAGATAGAGATTTAGAAAATCAGGCTAGTAAGCTAGGTGCAGTAGCTTGTTCCTCTAATCTCAGTATTTAGAAGCCTCAGCCAGGCTACAAGTTCAAGTCAGCCAGACCTACACAGTCAACTCCTATCTTGAGGGAAAGCAGCAGGAGGGATATCAGGCTGCTGTTTGATTAAAAAAATTAGGGAAGGCTCTAAATGCAAGACTAAGAACATTAACTCCTGGGTTTTTCTCCCAAGAGATGAGTGTCCTAAAAATCCTGTCAGTCCTAAAATATAGAAGTGTATTGTTCATAATAAAATGGAAGTCTGCTGTATGGCACTAATTCTCCTAAAGAAGCCAGGCATATAAACCTGCCTATATACCTCTGAAACAAGTTGCTCCCATGGCATCAGATGTGCAGTGTGGTGGGGTGAGGAGAAGGGGGAGAACTGGGGAGGTCATGGGAGTTCTCAGTGTAGTAATCCTGCTTCTCAGGTTTGCAGGAGACAGGAGAAAGAGCTGGAGGGTGTTGAGAAAAAGGAATACAAAGATGACTTGGGGTCAGTTTCTTTCACAGGATCTGTCACATGGCAGCAAATAGAGTGCATCCCTAAAGGACTAGATCCCAGAAAGCAGCTGTTCCCAGGTTCTAGTTCTAACAGCAGGGGTAACAGGTCCTCTCTGCACAAGCTCAATGCTAAAAATCAGTGGGACCGCCGGGCGGTGGTGGCGCACGCCTTTAATCCCAGCACTTGGGAGGCAGAAGCAGGCGGATCTTTGTGAGTTCGAGGCCAGCCTGGTCTACAAAGCGAGTCCAGGACAGCCAGAGATAGTCAGAGAAACCCTGTCTCGAAAAACAAAAAAAAAAAAAGAAAAAAATCAGTGGGACCTACTGTACCTGCATATCAGACTTGCCTATCCCAGGCTAACACCCTACATCTACTTGAAACAAGTAGGACTGGGGAAAATGAGACAACTTACTTTATTAAACTGCATTTGTAAATTAATAGAAGATAAGAGTATAATAAAATACAATTTTATGGGCTGGAGAGATGGCTCAGTGGTTAAGAGCACTGACTGCTCTTCCAAAGGTACTGCATTCAATTCCTGGCAACCACATGGTGGCTCACAACCATCTATAATGTGATCTGATGCCCTCTTCTGGTCTGCAGGTGTACATTTGGATAGTGCACTCATACATAAAATAGATAAATCTTTTTTTTTTTTTTTTTATAAATACTTTATTTTTTTTTTCTTCAAGTTACATCTCAGTAACAAACCCCTCCCTATTCCCCCTTCCCAACCCGCCCTTCCACCCTCTTCCCTCCAGAGGTTTCCCCTTTCAGTCCAACAGCTGGTTCCTTCTCTTATAATAGTAAGTATTATACAAAACAATAGATATAATTATGCCACATTTATGAGATTAAATTGGCCCAGTATACCTTCCCAATGTTCAGTTTATACCTATTTGGCCCCTGACTTTAACATTCTACTATCTACCCAACTCCATGAGTTTAAAGGTCTATATGTGAATGTTGAGTCAAAATAGATAAATCTTAAAAAAAAAAATCTAATTTTACATAAACTGCTGGAATTTGCTAGGAAAATGTTAATTATTTCAGACATAAAAGGACATGGCCATAAAGTAGAAGAAAGAAGGAGAGGACATAACCAGAGGTGGAAAAAAAAAATCACTAAATGCCTCTGGTCTTCCTTTTCTTTCCCAATGCACTGTTTGACTCCAACCAAAAAGCAGGCTAGATGTTTCAGTATTAGAAGGATTAACGAATCCATTAAACGATGTGTATGATGTTTAAACAGAGGAGTATAACTGTATGATTACAGAAGTAGGCATATTAAATTTATATGCTGAGAGTATTTAAACTGCTGAGACTAAAAGTCCTTTCTCAAAGACACTCCACCAAAGTTGAAAGAGGAAAAGAAGATAGAACTTACAACATCTAATTTCAATCTTCCACATGCAGACATTCCCAGCTGGTGCCACAGCTGAATTCTCTTAATTAAAATGTTGTAACAGCAAGTATGAAGGACATTGTATACTTACCAACTATACCCAGTGACCAGCCAGGCATCGAAGAGGATCGTAATACTATTGTAATTAGAGATTTTTCTAGGATAATGGTAACCTCAGTGTAGGATGTTAATGAGTTATTATTTAAAGTACATACGTAACAACTCTGTACACATAAAGCTGGGGACAGAGCAAGAAAAATAAAAAGCTCACAGTTTAGGAGCTGGTTTACTGTTTGGTGGTTCTCTTTACTTCTCAAACTTGAGGTTCTGCAAGTTAGAGAAAGCTAGCACCCATATTTGACCAAGTAGCTTTTTTTTTTTTTTTGGTTTTTCGAGACAGGGTTTCTCTGTGTATCCTTGGGTGTCCTGGACTCACTTTGTAGACCAGGCTGGCCTCGAACTCACAAAGATCCACCTGCCTCTGCCTCCCAAGTGCTGGGATTAAAGGCGTGCGCCACCACCGCCCGGCAAGTAGCTTTTATTTAACATACTTTTATGTGTTAAATATATCTAAGTGGAATAAAGATTAACAGAAATGAGCATATATGAATAAGTACAATGTGCAGTCATTAATACATGAAGAGGCTAGGTACCCACACAATATATTCCAGAAAACATTCCACTCTCACAGTTCTGGAAGGGCCTTTTGTATTTACAAAGTTTTATTTCGGTAAGACTTAACATTATAACAGAGCCTGTCACCCTACTTCCTGAATGGTCCAACAAAGTCAAACAATGGGCATATATATATACATATATATATTTATATTTAATTTTTCAAGACAGGGTTTCTCTGTGTAGCAGTAAGGGCTGTCCTGGACTCAGTTTGTAGACAGGCTGGCCACGAACTCACAGAGATCTGCCTGCCTCTGCCTCCCGAGTGCTGGGATTAAAGGTGTGCGCCACCACGCCCAGCATGAGCTTATATATTAAGAGTCATGTGTTCAGTCAGAAAAAAAGACAGTAAAATACCTAATTCTATCCTGCCTCTTATACCTAACTCTACCCTGCCTCTTATACTAACTCTACCCTGCCTCTTATACTAACTCTACCCTGCCTCTTATACTAACTCTACCCTGCCTCTTATACTAACTCTACCCTGCCTCTTATACCTAACTCTACCCTGCCTCTTATAGCTAACTCTACCCTGCCTCTTATAGCTAACTCTACCCTGCCTCTTATACTAACTCTACCCTGCCTCTTATACCTAACTCTACCCTGCCTCTTATAGCTAACTCTACCCTGCCTCTTATAGCTAACTCTACCCTGCCTCTTATAGCTAACTCTACCCTGCCTCTTATAGCTAACTCTGCCCTGCCTCTTATAGCTAACTCTGCCCTGCCTCTTATAGCTAACTCTGCCCTGCCTCTTATAGCTAACTCTACCCTGCCTCTTGACTATAACCCTGGACAGTGAAATCTGGGGATTTCCAACAACAGTCTGTAGCTCTGCTTGTGTTTTCCCCTTCATAGCTGAGCATGACTGCTGACTAACACTCAAGTAAATATTCTGCCCACACCGACCTCCCCAACTTCTGGCATATCACTGACTAAATTCCAAAAATTTTCAAGTATGCCAACTTTATGAGACCTACCTTTCTTATAACTGAAACCAGCAATTTCATTTTCCATTTTCAATTTTCAGTTTTAACTTTACAAATTAAAGGTTCAATTCTAAAAGTTCCTGCTGCAGCAGAGATGGTGTACAGAGGGAATGTGCAACACAGCTCAGAGTATAGGCCTGTTTTCACAGCGTGATACTGAATTCTTTCTTAGCTGCTGTCCAACCATCCAAATTTATTACCCAGAGGCATTTGGGTGTTGATTTAAAACAGACCAGAAAGCAGGTTGTTCTAAATATCCAGAAGTAAACTGTTCAATTTTGCTATGGAGGCCCTCACTTCCAAGGGCTCAGAGTCAATGTGATAACAGTAAAGAAAACACATTCTTAGGTAACTTCACTTGCAAATGAGGAATGTGGGTAACGACCAAGGATCTCTGACACTCAATATATACACCTGCATTTTCCAGAGAACAGGCCTCCAACCAGAGTCTGAGGTTTGCTGTGCTACACAAGGAAAATCAAGTTCATCAGCAACTGTACAAGTCTATTACTGGAATGAGAGCTCATCCTGGGCTTCTGCAGCCCCTGAATTTTGTTAAAAGAGCCTTGTCAACTGTGTAGATAGGGCCCTGAAGACTTCACAGATGCTGCCACCAGGCCTCCCAGTGGAACAATATTAGCAGCACAATAGTATCATCTCCAGCTGAGAGCAGCTTAGCCTATGGTAAACAGAATCAATGAACTTCTCCATACAAGTGGACAATACTCTCTAAGGTCAGTCTTTTACAAAACCAAACCAAACTACTCAGTCAAAAAAGAGCACAGATGCTATAGGGCTGGTTGTCTTTAAACACATTTTTCTTCATGAAATTTCCAGAATCTTCCAAATACGGACAATTTCTTTCTATAAGTCTCAGGGTTTCTGCCAAATATGTGCCTCTCTGTTGTTCAACTAAAGCCTATATCAAGTGTTAGGTGTATCTTAGCATATTCTTCAGAAGTTTCTTTCTCTGAATTTGTTTCCAATACCAAGAATCAAGTACACAATCCCACAATATCATGTTCATGATTTTAAAATGTGTGTATCCTGCTTGTCTAGCAGCCATGAGCTACTCATGACGGAATACTTACGTTCACCAACTGAAGCACATTTAAGTCACTGGACAAACACCAGATTGAGCCTGTGTCCAGAAGGCTGATCCCTTCACAGACAAGCCAAATGCTCAAGGTTCTTCCTTCCCAGGTAGTCTCTGCTTTCTACTGAAGCACATTTAAGTTACTGGACAACCACCAGATCGAGCCTGTGTCCAGAAGGCTGATACCTTCATAGACAAGCCAAATGCTCAAGGTTCTTCCTTCCCAGGTAGTTTCTGCTTTCTACAAGCTGTTCCAGACCCAATCCTAGCCAATGCAGAGACTTCTGCAGACAGTCCACATTCCAACTTGCATCACGTATCAAACAAAAGATTTCACATCACCTCACCCCTGCTACAGACTCTAAAGCTCTTGAAAGGCACCCTGTTTAAACAAGACGAGCTGTACACTTTTGGGAAATGATGAAGCAACTTCCCATAAGAGAAAGAAAAAAGTTCCCAAGAACAAAAATGGCTTCTTGGAAACCAGAACAGCTTCCCTGCCAAGGCAGAGAGAAAAGGATTTGACATCTAGGCCCTTTATCCTTGGCAAAGCTGCTATACAGAACAGAGAGATGGGGCACGTAGGGGAAAAACAGGAACTCAGTGCAATTTCCAAAATCCTAGCATTATCAGACAATGTATCTGATCCTGCATGATCCCTGAAGTCCAGCCCCTATCCCCCCCCCCCCCGCCTTACACAATGGATGTGGTCCAAAAACTTGGGCGCAAATGCAATCATACGGTAGACATATTACAGCACTTGTTATTTAAAATCAACTGTACAGTGAGTTTTTTAGAGGGTGGAAATTCTTCTACTGTAGTCACACTATTTTTTTGTTTTTTTTTTAAAGAGAAAAAAAGAGTCAAGGTACATTATGCATTTCACACACTTGGTTAGATTATAAGGTGGTTTTCTCTTTTTCTTTTTCACCTCATTTCATTGATTTATTTATGCATATTGATGCTTTGCCTGCATATGTGTGTGTGTGTGAGGATGTCAGATCCTGGAACTGCGGGAATAGATGGCTGTGTGAACTGCCATGTGGGAGCTGGGAATTCAACCCAGATCCTTTAGAAGAGCAGCCAGTGCTCCCAATGGCTGAGGCATCTCTCCAGCCCTGGTTTCTTACTTATAGTAGAGTGGCTCTCTAAGGGACATATATAAACTAGGAAACACAGAAAATTCCTATCAATCTGCTTGGTATGCAAGGCTTATCAATTTCCCAAATTTCACTTTTAAAACAACTATATTAACCAGGTGTGGTGATGCATGCCTTTATTCCCAGTATTCCGGAGGCAGAGGCAGGCGGATCTCTGTGAGTTCAAGGCCAGCCTGGTCTACAAAGTGAGCCCAATACAGCCAGAGATACACAGAGAAACCCTGTCTCGAAAAACAAACAAAAACAAAAACCCCACAACTATATTACTATGATACTGGAATTACTCTTCAAATTAAGAAGGAAGAAAACATCAACCACAAAGAAACTTCCCTCAGGATCCTGTCTGCAAAAAATCCCTGACGTCTTGTTAACATTTAATACATTCACACAGCATTTGTGAGGGTTCCGACCCCATTTCTTTGGCATAAATCCTCTCTCAAACATGAGAATTCATCCCCATCTAGCCTATTTGCCTGGGCTAGACAGCTTTTTCCTGATGGCTAGAACATGTGACCCCCCTTTTATTGTCCTACTTATCTCATCTTTACAGTAGCTGTGCTCAAGAATAATGAAAAGGCCAGAAACAAGCTGCTAAAGAAAGCCCAACCTTATTGGATGTAGAAAAAAATCCCACAAAGTGTCCCTGTAGGGCCCTCTTCCACTACAGCCATTTGGGCCCTAGATCATACAGCAGAAGCTTCCTTTCTGGGTAGCCACATGGATTCCTACTAAAAGCAATTTCAGAAAACAAAAGTTAATCTGCCTTAATTTTATTGCCTGGGTTTATTAAATTTTGCCTTGAACGCTGCTGTATTATCTAGAATTCTTTCACTGACTGGAGCCTTCCTTCAGGCAGCAGTAACTTATAGACACAGCTCATATATCACTTTTAAAATATACCAGATAGCAATTTATTACTGTTTAAAATGAGCAGTATGTGGGTTGATGGTGGGGAATGGATGTGTTTCTTTCTCTGAGATGTTAGTGTGTCCCCTCCCTGCAGGCAGGCTATGTTGAAAGGCAATTTATTAGTGTGTCTCCATCAGCTGCTTAAACCACAAGTTAAACCCTCTTGCAGCGACTAAAAAACTGGGCTGCAAAATGACAAGGAACGCACGCGCGTGCGAACACACACACACACACACACACACACGGAAGGAACTTGAGGGAAGGGTAGAGATATATCATCTTTCTTCCTCTAACAAAGCCACAACTAAAACAAAGGCAGAAATTAACTTGGAGGAGGAGTTAGGGATTTAGTTCAGTGGTAGTGTGCTTGCTTAGTAAGCACAAGTACTCCCCTGCCCTCACCCCTGTATGATGGGCTAACTTGAAACCTTCATTTTATTTGGAATGGGTGAGTTAACAGAATCATCCTCTCAGGATGACAGAGAGTTGAGTTTTGTGCGGTCTGAGAGATAACTGGAGACCTACATTGTAGTTAGAAAAAAAAGCAAGGCACTGGAGACACATGCCATGATGTATGATGGGGGGACAGCATGATGCATGAGAAGATGTAAGTTCTGGAACAAAAGCTGGAAGGAGAGATGAGAGTTAAGCTGCTATGGAATGTAGCTTACTGATACTGCTTTGTGTGTAATCACTCCAAGTCTGAGATTTTGTTTGTTTGTTGTTTTTTGAGACAGTTTCTCTATGTAGCCATGGCTGTTCTGGAACTTGCTCTGTAGACCAGGCTGGCCTCAAATCAGAGATCCACCTGTTTCTGCACCCCCACTGCTAGCATTAAAGGTATGAGCCACCACTACCTGGGTCTAAGTCAGATTTTAAAAGTTATTTTGGCAGCATGATCGAAGGGAGATTTGTGGAGAGAGGAACAGAGAAGACACTAGAGACAGGGAAACCAACAAGAAATATAAGACCTTGAATGTCAGCTATTTTTTGCTTGGAGTGGGCTGTCATTTGTGCCCTTGACTAGTTAACCACCTGGCTGTGTGCCAACCTATCCACCCCCTCAGATACCACAGGAATAAGAACATAAGTGCCTCTGCAGATAGGATGCTTCTATAATCTCTGTCATTGGTAGATTCTGGTGGTCTCTGCACAGCAAGCTACAACACCAGGGATCTGAAATGGAGATAATATGCAGCACCTCAGGGGTAATTGCTGTAGTCTGCAAAATGCCAGATGTCTTTTTTTTTTTTTTTTTTTTTTTGGTTTTTCGAGACAGGGTTTCTCTGTGTAACAGCTCTGGCTGTCCTGGTCTCACTTTTGTAGACTAGGCTGGCCTCGAACTCACAGAGATCCGCCTGCCTCTGCCTCCCAAGTGCTGGAATTAAAGGCGTGCGCCACCACCGCCCGGCACCAGATGCCCTCTTAAACAAAGACAGTCTGGAGAAAGTGGTAGAATCTCTGCCTACCCTGTTCCCATTCTCTACCCATAAAGAGATTATAGAAAATGTTCTATTCAAGCTAGATAAGTATTGGAATAATGCATATCACATTCCAGGAGGTCTGCAAATGTTGAGTGCTAAATATGAGCAATGAAAATCTTGCAAATAAAGCCAGGCGGTGATGGCGCACGCCTTTAATCCCAGCACTTGGGAGGCAGAGGCAGGCGGATCTTTGTGAGTTCGAGGTCAGCCTGGTCTACAAAGTGAGTCCAGGACAGCCAAGGATACACAGAGAAACCCTGTCTCGAAAAACCAAAAAAAAAAAAAAGAAAGAAAATCTTGCAAATATACTTCCTGGGACAAGAGAGCAGTCTGTGACAGGACCCTTTCCCACCTGTCCCACCCAGGCTCCCAGTGAATGTGAACTTAATCACAGCAACAGTTTCAGCTTTTGGAAATACACACACACACACACACACACACACACACACACACACACACACAGAGTCAGCTTTTGGAAATACACACACACACACAGTCATTAAAATCACCTTCAAACTACACTTCCAGAAGATGAAAAAGCAGAATGCAGTACCCAGTTGCCTAGATTAAAGCAGTGTGGTAAGGAAAATGAGAAACAGTCAGGATTTCCAATTACTGCTAACAAGAGGTTGTTCAGAAAGGAGGAAATTAATGGAACCATCAAAAGACTGGTGATTTTACTTAAAATGAATTAAACCAACCACAGTCTTTCCCTATTTCAAGAGAGTTCTTGGGCTAGTCAGTGCTTGAGTTACCTGAAAACTGCCCAAGCTGAATCAGAGAGGCTAACAACAATTAACAAGGGCTGGGAAATCTTTGGCTCCCTTGTCACAGGGTAGAAAGACATGGCCAGACAATGGTTCTGAGGCAGTCTGTTAATTCCTTTTAAGTCAGAAGTCCTTTAGCTTGCCAATACAAACATCACCAGGCTCCAACAGGAAATAAAGGCAGAAAACAGGGTCAAACTCAACTTACAGAACAGCAAACTCCCTTAGGACAAAACATTCTGTAACTCAGTACCCTGGATAACATGGGCAAAAAAGAGAAGGGGACTGAGAGCCCTTAAGGGACATGTCACACAGTTATACAGGGTCTATGGAGATCAATGTGTGTATGTATGTTCCTAATATACTCAGCATACATACACAGCTCTGACAGAATGAGAGGAATTATGGAGTATAGGGGTAAGGAGGGAAGGATGGAAGTGAGCAGGGCAGAGGAAAACGATTATATCAAGTCTTATTAAGAGAGAAACTAGCCGGGCAGTGGTGGCGCACGCCTTTAATCCCAGCACTTGGGAGGCAGAGGCAGGCGGATCTTTGCAAGTTCGAGGCCAGCCTGGTCTACAAATTGAGTCCAGGACAGCCAGGGCTACACAGAGAAACCCTGTCTCGAAAAACCAAAAAAAAAAAAAAAAAAGAGAGAGAAACTACAGGAAAGAAGAGGGACATAGATACAATTTCCTATTTTTACAGTCCATTATAACACAGCCCACAATGTGCCAGACAGTAGAGAATGTTAGTTAACAATCCAGTGCACCCTGGAAATAAGAACAGATCATCAATCAGCCTGTGAAGCCTTACAATGAATGAAGTGTGGTGATCTTGCAGACAAGGATTGGGGATATGACAGGCAGGTAGTAGGAAAACAGCACACACAACTTGTTTTAACTTTTGGCAAGCCAGTCTTTGGATGCCATTCTGATTCAGTGTTACTTATCAATGGCCCTCATAGTAATAGTTCAAAGCAAGTAGCTGGGTGGTGGTGCACACCTCTAATCCCAGCCCTCGGGAGGCAGAGGTAGTTGGATGGATCTCTGAGTGAGGCCAGCCTGGTCTACATATTGAGTTCCAGGACAGCCAGCTCTACACAGAGAAACCCCTGTCTCGGTGAAAAAAAGAAATCAAAGCAAACAGCAATCATGCTTAAGTTTCTGACATAAAAAGAGATCTGTCTTAGTATTATAGGCATAATTCCCCCTTGGGAAAATTGTCACTAGAAGTGGGACTGATGGCCAGGACCCAAGTTCAGGTTCTTGTTCCTTCAGACCATGGAGCAGAAGCTGAGGAACAGCTCCCTGCAATGCAGCCTTTTAGAGCTCAGTGATTTACCAACTCTGGCTCCTTTCTGTTAGATACTTTGCAAGAACCAGAGCAATCTGAAGAGACAAGACAAAGACCTGCCAGACACTCCCTAATTCTTCAGGATCTTTACACCCTCTTTCCCCACTTAGTCAAAATTTGCTCTGAAAGGGGTAAGATAGGTTCATTCACTCCATATTTAAATTGGTGCTTATTCATATGTGATTCTCAGACCAGCAGAACGAAGGAGAATTGTAAAAATTTCAAACTACCCAAGATCTACCAAATGAGAAGCTCTGTGTAGGCCAGCAGCCTATGTTTAATAAACACTCAAATCTGAGACCCACTGGGGTTTATAACCTGCAAGGCCACCCATTAGTTCCCTCACATGTAAGCCTCCTAACATGAGTGACGCCCAGAATTTTTAGCTCACTTAACTGCCACTGAAGTAAGACTTCAGTATTGTGGTACACAATCTAGCATCTCAGATACTGCCAACCAGAGCCTAAACTCTGCTGGTACCTCTGCTCCCCTGCTCCTCACTCCATACACACTCTTCTGGGACTCTTGTTTCTCCAGCCCACAATAGGACTCATTCTCAATAGAAAACATGTCAGTCTTGAAGTCCTGACTACAATACCCTTGTCTGATATGACCATTGCCCAGGGCATATATTGCTCTTCCAAAGTACTTGAGTTTAGTTTCTAGCACCCGAAGCAGACAGCTTACAACCGCCTGTCACTCTAGTTCCAGAAAGACCCATCCCTCTGGCCTCTGCAGGTAACTGTACTCATATGCACAGTCACACACAGACACATACTTAACAATAATCTTAAATTTTTTTTTTTTTTTTTGGTTTTTTCGAGACAGGGTTTCTCTGAATATCTCTGGCTGTCCTGGACTCGCTTTGTAGACCAGGCTGGCCTCGAACTCACAAAGATCCGCCTGCCTCTGCCTCCCAAGTGCTGGGATTAAAGGCGTGCGCCACCACCGCCCGGCTTAAAATATTTTTATATCATTTTCTTTCTTTCTTTTTTTTTTGAGACAAGGTTTCTCTGTGTATACCTGGCTGTCCTGGACTCACTTTGTAGAGCAGACTAGCCTTGAACTTACAGAGATCCAGCTTTACATCATTTTCAACAACCATTTTCTTTCTTCTCTTCCCTTCTTTATTCTCAGAAATGAGAAATCATTACATTTTAAAGTTCTAGATACACTCAATAGATTCAGTCTGCAAATTAGTTCAAGGAAAAGAGATGTTGAATGAAGGAAAAAAAGCATAATAAGTCCTTATAATTCCATTGGATTATACTTTTATAGTTTAGCCACCACTTACACACATACACACACACATAGACAATAAATCTGTTTATTCACAATCTTTACTCCTGCATTTACCTGCACAACCAATTTGTTTTTTAACATTAAACATTATGAACTGACTTTAATATCCTCCAAATAAAACATACAGCTTTAAAAATGATTACCAGCAAAAGCCATTCTTGTGACCTAGGACATAAAAAGTCAACATTGTATTTGGAAAAAAAGCCTAATAATCAATTTCTGAATGCAAGGGCCAATTGAACACAAAGCCTCTGAACTTCCTAACAAGGTACTAAGAATAAATAATACATGGGAGAATGGGTTCCTTTACTGAAAGCCATTCTAAAGGAACCTAAGATACATCTCTGCTGAGATAGTTCTCGCAACCTAGAAAACAAAACAGAGCACTCCTCACCCTACTTCCTCAATTACTCCAGCAGAGTGGGTCTCAGATGATGACTTCTGGGAAACATCCACATGGGCCAGATGGCACCTTCAGTATTCTCCCTTTCCTAATCAAGTAAGAGCCTCCCACATCCTTTGGCCTCCCCAAGGAATCCATGATGCTAGCCAATATCCACAGGGGACTCCTCTCTGCATCAGAGAAATAAGAAACCCTGTCAGGCTTGTCTCCACAGGCTGGCTGAGCTGTGTCAGGAAAGGACAGAGAAGGACCTATGTGGACTCTCCTCCTCAGGCAGAGTGGAAGGCAGCACAGATGATCTTGTTGCTTCCTGTCTCCAGAGGAAATAGAAGCCCAACTACCACCTTATCATCCTCAATCTTCTCCTATAACTTGCACTTAAATTTATCTTCCTCTAAACCTCTCTACTTCCCAGCTTACAATCAATCCCTCCCTCAGTGTTTGTTTTTCTTGCACTCCTGTAGCTCCTACAGGAGTTTGTCTCTCCCCCTCCTCCTCAGCTCTGACGCTCACTGGAAAGGGTGTCTACCCCACCAGCAGCACCCTGCCTCTCTTCAGAAGGACACTAAACTATGCTGTGTGGTCTAAACTTGTGAAGATTTCCGGCTATCGTCAGCCTCCGGTTTTCTTTTTAGAAACTTCAGTTTCTGAACATATTCCACTAAAGTGAAGGTGACCACATGTTCACTAACCACAGTAATGGGTACAACAGTTAGGGATTCAGTATCCTGGATTCCAGTTTGGGTTTTCTTTTTGTTTTTCTGGATACCAGTTTTAACAGAAGTGGAATGGCATGTTGATGAAATGTCTCAACTGATAAAGTGCTTGGTATGCAAACATAAGAGCCTGGGTTCAGACTCCAGCATCCAGTTAAAACCCCAGATGTGGTAGTGTGCGCCTGCAAATCCAGTGCTGAGGAAACAGAAACAGGCAGATCCGGGGACCTCACTGGCCAGCCAGCCTAGTTGATTTATGAAGTTCCAGGTTCAATGATAGATCCTATCTCAAAAAAACAAAAATCAAGAGCAATAAAGGAAGACACTCAAAGTTATCCAACTCTCTGGCCTCCACAAGTACATGTGCATACAAACACATACACCATCCTACATCCTACCATAGCCCAAAGCCTTAAACACAAAGTAACTTGACAGGTTCTGAGAGAAGGACACACAGCAGATGTAACACTACTTTCTTCCCTTCCTAGGTCCCCACCATCTGGCTGTGGTATGCCACCTTCAGGAGCCATACTGAAACAGTGATGAAATCTGTAATATTTGATCTCTGCCACCACCCTACCTGGTGTGTGCAATACCATTCCAACATTACAGTCTCAACCACTGAGGACAGAGATTGAGAATCTAGTTCAAAACTACATACCATGCCTACTAACTCCTTCAGGTGTCTACCTCAGAAAAGCCTCACAGTGACCATCCCAATCTTTATCAGGAGTCCCTTCTATGTGTACTAAAGTGTAGGGCTTGATTCCCTCACCAGAGAAGATGTCCCATGGCCTACCATAGTTCAGAGTAGTGCCACAGCCTAGCCAAGCACTCATCGTGTACTTGTAGAGAAGTAAGTGCTACACCACAGCTCTGCCTTGATCCCAGGGTAGGGTACTACTCCTGTGTACCAATAATCTCCAGACAAGTGACACTTTCATCACAAATCAGCTCAGGTTCTGGCTCCCAGAAAGCCCTCCATGCCATTACATACTTCTTACTGCATCCCTTCCTTCCTACCTTCTGTCAACACACCTTGCTAAATAAAGGACTCAATGCTGATTATGAAAATACTAATCCAGCTGTTTCACAGCAGCCCTGATGAACCTGGGTCTCTACTAGTTACTGTCTTGTAGCTATGACAAAATACCCAGCAAAAGCTACGTAAAGAAGAAAGCATTTGCCGGGCGTTGGTGGCGCACGCCTTTAATCCCAGCACTTGGGAGGCAGAGGTAGGCGGATCTCTGTGAGTTCGAGGCCAGCCTGGTCTACAAAGTGAGTCTAGGACAGCCAGAGCTGTTATACAGAGAAACCCTGTCTCGAAAAAACGAAAAAAAAAAAAAAAAAAAAAGAAGAAAGCATTTATTTTGGCTCACAGTTTGAGGGAACAGTTCATTGTGGCTGCTGGCAAGAATGTGATACAGCTGTTTATATTGCAACCAGTCAGTTGCAGAAGAGGTCATGTCAAGCAAGCAGTCAGAACAGAGCCATGAACTCTGCTGCTCATTTCCCTTCCTCCTTTTTATTCAGTTTGGGAACTCCAGCTACAGAACAGGGCCACTCACACTTAGGGCGAGCCTTCCCACCTCAGTTATCCTAATGTAGAAAACCCTTTACTAACGTGCCCAGATATTTCCATGGTAACTCTAAACCTTATCAAGCATATCATTATATGCTCATTAGAGTTTGGAGCAAATTTCTAGGGTTTTAATACAATGTATTAGTCTTCAAAACAAAGAGTTCCAGTTTTCTAAGGCCATAATTTCCTAAGTTTTATCAAACTGGCTGATCCTTTCAAATCAAATCAGCCAGGCATTAGAATTCTATTCCTGGGGAAAATATTGACGTTCCCTTAACAGAAAGGACCAGGATTAAAGACTTGTTAATCCCACCTAAGTACAGACATATAACAAAGCCTATTTTCCTTTCTCAGATGCTATTAGTTCACTTTTCTGCTGTTGTGGTAAAATACCATGACCACAAACAACTTATGGAAGAGCTTACTTTGGCTTACGATTCCAGAGGAATGGTAGTGATTGGCAGGCATGGCGGCAGGTGTAGGAACCTGAGCGATCACACCTTTTATCATAAACACAAAGCAGAGAGAAAGCAAACTGGAAGGATGAGGAGGATGCCCCACCCTAGCGATGTATGAGCAAGCAAAGAGGAATAAAGACATTCTATTGACCTTTAGGGACAAAGGCTAAGTGTCCAGAAGAAGAGGAGGCTATGGATAAAGATGTAAAGCCAAACCTATTCAAAATGACACTACACCGGTCTCACTCTCTTCAGTGTGAGGAAGTGTTCAGAGATACCATGGTTTTCACTTACACTCATCTACTGACCTCTCCCCTCCACTCTGGAAACAATGTAGGTCTTCTTCCTGTTCCTTTTCCTCTTTTCTCCTCTCTCCTCCTCTCACTTCTCTACTTTCTTCTTTTCTCCGCCCCCTTTTCTCTACTCCAGATCTAAAGGGATCCACACTGGGCTCCAAGATCCAAAATGGATTCTGAGATCTAACTAAGCCCTCTCTTTTCGCCTCTAATCACATTCCTGTAGCCTGAAAAATATTTTCATATGCTTCTCAACTTCCTTAACAGAAAGCTGGGGACAAAGATCTTACCAGGAACCATAAACCAACAGGTAGGTCCCCATGCTGCTACTACCTACCCATAGGTCCTCAAACAGAGGACAACCCACAATGAAGCAATACCTCCCAAGGTGGACTTTCCCCTGGACACACTTAGGATTATTATTGGCCTGGGCATATCAATGGAACAGCATATAACTCTGCCTTCAGTAACTGTAGGGCAAATACATATAAAATCAAAGGAAAAGAACTGAAGACCAAGACACTTAAGTATAAATGACCTCAAAAACAAAAAGGTCAGATAAAAGTTCAGAAAACAGAAATGGTCCTTTGTAGGGATCTAAAGCAAAGATCTACACAGTCTGAGAAAGTTTTAGCTAACTTCACAGTCCAGGAATTGACAGGTTCAGGTGACTGTACATAGCTGTCACCAAGCTTATGTGAGCTATACTGGATGGAAACATCACTGGGTCTTTTGCAATCCAGCTTCCAAAGTAGTGTGACTAACTTGAAAGAAGAGAGGGGTTTTTCTCCCATTTGACCTTACACCCCTAGCCCCACGCTGAGGAAACACAGGCTGCCATTGGTGACCATTCAGCACTTCTCTGCAGGCAATAATCTGAGCTACAGGCTTGTGCACCCAGCCATTCCTGAGCCAATTAAGGCTGAACGGTCAGAACTCAAGCCAGCGACAACATATGTCCCAGCCACCTCTGGAGGAGACATGAAGAGTTGACCTCATCTTCTACATTTTATAAGGTGTTCCTTGTTACTCAGAATAATAAAAGCTATAGGGGCTGGGGAGATGGCTCAGAGGTTAAGCACTGGCTGCTCCTACAAAGGACCCTGGTTCAAATTCCAGCACCCACATGGCAGTTCGTAGCTGTCTGTAATTGCAGGTGTGGTGGCGCACACCTTTAATCATAGCACTCAGGAGGCAGAAAAAAACAAAAAAATAAAGCTATAGCAGATTTTGTAACCCTGATGTACTCAGTCCTTACTTCCTGAAACCCATTTGTGCCTTCCCCACAAGTTTCAATGTCAAAAATACTTTCTATACTCAAAAAAAAAAAAGCATTGTGAAAATGAAAATCCATTTATCTTCCTTGTACTGCTGACTAGAATTCTGAATGGTTAAACAACTGTACCTTAATGTGTGGCTAATGGCAAAGCTAACAAGTCAAGTCAAAGGAAAATCTCCATCTCTGAGGATGTCAAAGATCTAGGTAGAAAATTTTTTATTTTTACTTTTTGGGTTTTCAAGGCAGGGTTTCTCTGTAACCTTGGCTGTCCTAGACTCACTTTGTAGACCAGGCTGGTCTTTTTTGTTTTTGTTTTTTGTTTTTTGTTTTTCGAGACAGGGTTTCTCTGTTTAACAGCTCTGGCTGTCCTGGACTCGCTTTGTAGACCAGGCTGGCCTCGAACTCGCAAAGATCCGCCTGCCTCTGCCTCCCAAGTGCTGGGATTAAAGGCGTGCGCCACCACCGCCCGGCTAACCAGGCTGGTCTTGAACTCACAGAAGTCTGCATACCTATGCCTTCTGAACACTGGGATTAAGGGCGTGTGTCACTAAGCCTGGCTAGAAAAAGTTCTTGAAATTCCGGGCTGGAGAAGTGGCTCCGCGGCTGAAGTGCTCGCTGTGTACATGACAGAACTGGAGTTTGGGTGTCCAGAACCCTTGTTAATGCTGGATGGGCATGAAGGTCTGCCAGTTAACTCTGGGAAGGTGCAAATGGAGGATCCCCAGAATAAGCTGGCTAGCTTGACTAGTTCAGTGAGAAAGGACCCTGGCCCAGTGAATAAAGTGGACAGTGATCAAGGAAGATTCTAAACATCACCTTCAGGCTTCCATGTGCATGTGCACCCACACACATGCATGATACACATACAAACACAGCATTTTAAAAAGGAACACCAATAAACAGGAAATACAGCTAAGAAAAGTAGAAGCCAGGTATTATAGAACTACTTCTGTGATCACAGCTTTCAAGATCTACAACAGGATCCGGGCGTGGTGGTGCACTCCTTTAATCCTAGCACTTGGGAGGCAGAGGCAAGCGGATCACTGTGAGTTTGAGGCCAGCCTGGTCTACAAAGGGAGTCCAGGACAGCCAGAGCTGTTACACAGAGAAACCCTGTCTCGAAAAACAAACAACAACAACAACAAAAAAGATCTACAGCAGGAAGACTGTGAGTTTGAAAGACCAATAAGGACCCTGGCTCAAAAAAAAAAGAAAGACAAAAATACAACCAAGTGGAGAACATATGAGATTATTTCTTTTAATTCCAATTCTTCCAAGTGTGTACTGGGATCTTTTAGAATATAATTCTTTAATTGTATCATTGTGCTATGAAACACACTGCTTTAAAGAACATATTATTGGCATTTTGAAAAATAATGTACAAAGTTTCAAAAATGACTCCCAAGTTCCTAACAAACTATAGCTCTTAAATGCCAACAAGATATAACCTAGCTAGAGTCTCATAGTTAAATTTTGAGTTATTTAGGAATCAAGAGGGTGTTCTGGATCTAAGAAGATATTTTTTAAATTGTGAGGCAAGTTAGTATGAAAACTGAGTTACATATAGAACTTTAAACTCATGGAGATGGTTAGATAGTAGAATGTTAAAGTCAGGTGCCAAATACATATGGACTGGACACTGGGAATTTATGCTAAGCCATATAAATCTCATAATTGTGGCCTATTTATTTCTGTTGTTTTGTATTATATTTATAGTTATAAGAGAAAGAACAATTTGTTGGACTGAAAGGGAGAGCTGTTGGGAAGAAAAAGAAATACCTTAAACAAAAAAAAGAAGGGAAGAGAATGGGGGGTTGAGGGGGAGGAGGATGGAAGGGTGGGACTGGAGGGGGGAGCAGGGAGGGGATTGTGATTGAGATGTAACTTGAAGAAATAAAAAATAAATTATTTAAAAAAAGATAGAGCCTCACTGAAGGAAAGGCTTATTTTGAGGTCACGTAGGTCACCCAAGGCACCAACAGTTCAAAGAGACATCACCCACTCTTTCATATTTGTGCTAATATATAAGACACCCACATGCAGCATTTGCTAATTTAGACAGTTAAGGAAACTGCATGAATAAAAGGGGCCTAATTCTACTTAGCACTGTACTTAGTAGAATCAAACAGACATCAGAGACACAGCAAGAAATATCTCACCTTATATATGATATGTCTGAACTAATTGGCTGAAGCATCATAAATCTGAAGTGTATAATGTTATCAACCGGTGCTTGAATTCGAATTCCCAATAAGGAATTGTTTTTCTGGGTGCCAAGCAATACTTCAAAAGCCCTATACATGCCATTCTATTTAATCCTCACAATGATTGTATAAAGTTGATATTATTATACCACCATTCTGGGAGAACACAGAATAGGGTCAGGAAAATTACCCCACGTAACATGAATGCCAACCAAGGATCAGAGGAGATACTCAAGCACAGCTAATAACCTGGCTCTGGAGTTCATGATTTTTTTTCTTAAAGATTTATTTTATTTTATTTTTTAAATGTATATAGTGTTCTGTCTGCATGTATGCCTGCAGGCCAGAAGAGGGCACCAGATCTCATTATAGATGGTGATGAGCCACCATGTGGTTGCTGGGAATTGAACTCAGGACCTCTGGAAGAGCAGTCAGTGCTCTTAACCTCTGAGCCATCTCTCCAGCCCCCTGGAGTTCATGCTTTTAATGGTTATGGTGCTTCTGTAAAACACAAAGTGGGGGGGGAGGGGTGAAGCCAAATGATAGCCACACATAAGAAATACAAAGCTACATTACTAACCTGTCTGCTACTTTAGGTCTACATGAATTGAATCCATCTGACTAATTCACGATTCTATGCGAAAAAAAAAATTGTAAAAGCAATCCTCTGTAAAATTAAATATTAGCCTTATCTTCTCATAAACTCAGATCTCCTATATTTCATTTATTCAAGTGAGTTGGATGATCCAGTGCTAAGGAAAACAACCATGACGTCCTCACTCACATGGCACCATAGAAAGGCTGTCTTCTAAACACTGCTGTCCCTCTGGGCCCCAAAGGTAAACACCAGGCAGGGCAAAGTCATGCCTATCTGACCACAGTCCTGGCACCTAGCCACAGCAACATGAGTCACCTCAAACAGGCAGCTGCTCACACCCTCTGGAGGCTTATGCTCTGGAGTGACAGAAAAGAATGGAATCTCCAGTGGGTGGAAGGTAATAAAATTCATCTACATCCTACCCACAATCACTAAAGACTATATCACCAACTCAAATTTTTCTTTTTTCTTTTTTAGTGCAATGTCATCTCCTTTGAATAAAAAGATGGACAGGTTTAAAAAACAAAAACAAAAAACCTTTCAATTAGACCAGAGTAAGTGGATACCATTGCTGAACAGATGGGTGTTCCTGTTTAATGAGGTTCAGGCAGACATTCCATTTGGTGGGCTCAGGTACAAAGATACCATGTACCTGAATGTTCTACACATGGCACAGTTAGTCTGCAGAGAGTAATTTCTTAAGGCCTTTTCATAACACCATGGCTCAACAAACCCAGCAATGACTTATCCAGTCTCCTGCCACAATCCCCAAGTCTTTTTATAGTCACAGGTAAATTACCCCATGGAAAGATTACATCACTTTTGTCAGTAGGGTTTGCAAATGACAGGAAGATGCTTTGTGGATGTTTTGGGAACTATATCCTCATTTAGAAACACTTTGCTATTGTTCCTGTCTAAGAATAGAACTACCTTGGCAAACCCTGTGCCTAAACTGGAACCAAACAACGAAGAGTCATTGTGGGTAAGAACACAACCTCAGAGTGAAACACAGTAACCCTGAGATGACTCCTGTATCCTTTTTATCCACAATGAAAGAAAACAGATAGGATCGTTATTATCAGAACAAGTCTCTGAAGACTGGTCTATGCCTTTCCATCAGGAAACCTAAGAAATGGGTCCGAGGACACCTACCACTCAGGACAAGTAGGCTGAAGCAAGCAAAGATGAACAGAGTCAGACTGGACACAGATATCAGCCAGTTCCACCACTTGCATTTATGTATCCAAGTAAGCTACCCAACAACCATCTAGCTCAGTTCCTTTCTCCATGTGATACAGAAATGGCATTCCTTATGTACATTTCCTATCTGCTGCCCTACCATCCCCAGCTTGGTGTACATTTTCTAACTCAGGTCTTTCTGAGATGGTGAGGTAAGTCAAGGAGGTCTGCCAACACCTCTCTGATATAGTAGTGCTTAGGGCCACAGCCACATCCTATCATAGAGAACCTGGTTCTCAACAATTTTTATCTTCAACAAAAACTAAGTACTTTTTTTTCCTCACTCTGTTGTGTAGAAATACAGATGGCTGCTTTTCACACTATCTTAAAATTGCATTGTGCAAACCGTGATGCTTACATGATCTTATGTATCATGGCTACATGGAGAGGGGGTGATCAGACACACACACACAAAAAAAAACCACTGAGTTTGTCATTAAATATCTTCAGAACTGAGAATGTAAAGCAAAACTTTTGATGAGTCAGCAAGCCAGCTCAGGTAAGATCATCAAACTGCGCAAATATGAGCTTTCTGGAAGATAAAAGGGATTCCTCAAGTAATCAACCCTTCCTCACTGGTCAAATTTAATACCTCGTCCAAATCCCTTAAACCGGACACACGATGACTCTGGGTGTTCAGCTGCATGTTGTCATGGGAGCACAGGAGTTG
>CAJQZJ010032322.1:4947049-4957506 GCA_907164525.1 Lophiomys imhausi
ACACACACACACACACACACACACACACACACACACACACACACACAAATACACGGGAAGCAGGGGCTCTTCCTGAAAGGAACTGCCTTTCTTTAGCTTCACTGTATCTGAAGTAATGGTTTCCTAGTGAGCACACTTGGCACAATGCTCATGGCAGTCACAGCCATGCAGGTGTGCTCTGTGTTTTCAGGCCAAAGGGGTGGGTATCACTCTCCTCTAGAACCTACTGCACAGAGAGAAAACACTGGCAGCAACTTGGCACACTTAGTCTCAGTAATACTGAAGCCCCTTATCCCTGTCTGCACTCTGCTCCCAGATAGTACACATTTTATGAGGAATAAAATGACCTGAATATTAGGGTGGTAGGGGAGGAAAGAGTCTTTACAATGGGGAGGGGAAAGAGAACAGCTTCAACTTTTCCATCGAGTCTGGGCCCACATTATAAAAAGACAGTTTTTCCACATTGAAGAATAATAATCCTTTCATCTAGCTAGTTTAAAAACCTTGGGTGGAAAGTAGAGAAGGTGTCGGGTAGGTGGGAAATGAAGGGAAGAGCGCATAGGGCAATAAAAAGGAGGGTAGAGTGGGGGAAATAACTTATTGAAACTAAAGGGCTGAAGACTTCCGATGCTCTGCTATCAACACTGCCACTCACAGGCTAGGGCAGCTTCCAGGAGAGACCCTGGGAGAGGCAGGTTGCAGTGGTGTCCGAGGCAGTCGTCCAGGTTCTGTTCCTGGCCCTACAATTAGCTCTAGGACCTCAGGCAAATGTACAACCTCTGAAATCTGGCTGAGTTCACCCATCCTTCTAGCTTTGACAGCTGTCCTATTCAAGCACACACCTACATCAGCATCTAGGCTAACACTAAGGAAAGGAGGCAGGGGACACAAAGCTTCTGTAAAGAACCAAATCTTCTGTTTGTTTGTCTGACACAGGGTCTCACTCTGCAGTCCAAGCTGCCCCTAAATCATAGATAGTCCTGCCTCAATCTCCTAAATGCTGGGATTATAGGCAAAGAGCCAAGTTCTTTAGCTGCTTGTTTTTACTATACCATTTCACTTTTTGCAATTATAGCACAAAAGTAGCCATACACAATCTATTCACGAATGAGCATATCATGTTTCCACTCAAATCTTATTTATGGGTATTAAATTTTCATATTATTTTTATATGCAACAAAATATTGCTTTTCGCCTTTTTTTTTAACACCTTAAAAATATAGTTAGCGCCGGGCGGTGGTGGCGCACGCCTTTAATCCCAGCACTTGGGAGGCAGAGGCAGGCGGATCTTTGTGAGTTCAAGGCCAGCCTGGTCTACAAAGTGAGTCCAGGACAGCCAGGGCTACACAGAGAAACCCTGTCTCAAAAAAACCAAAAAAAAAAAAAATATATAGTTAGCATACAGGTTATGTAAAGCAGGTAGCAAGCCAGGCATGGTGGTACATACCTGTAATCTCAGCACTAAGGAGTTAGAGAAAGGAGGAATTCAAGCTCAGGGTCAACCTGCATTATAGTATTATGTCAAGTTTTCCTGACTAGCTCTGGCTACATAGTTGGGGGAGGGAGCTTAGCGTGGAGGTCACAGTGTGCTTGTTTCTGCTCTAGAGTTAGCAGTAAGCATGAGAGCTTTTTACACTGTATTTCTGTGCCTATACTTCTAGAGGCCTGGTATAGTCCAGTCTTGTTTTCCTTTTCATACAAACATGATGCCATAGTATGGAGTCCCAGTTATCAATGGTACGAGGGATTGCAGTGGGACTCCCCATGGCTAGGAAGGAAAGGTATAACCCAGAATAGGGTAGAAGGAGAAGCAACAAAGGAAGTATGTGCATGATAGGAAAAGCTGTAAAGGAACAACAGAATTGGTAACTGTTTCAACAATTCAGAATAATACTAGAAGTAGATGAACCTGCCCATTATCAGTATGTATGGGTAGGAGGGTAACAGAAATGAGAAATACTGGAAGAGATAGCATTGAGTTCTAAGAAGTACACAACCACAAAATGTGCTTCATCACCACTAAAGGCCCCTTCCAGATTAGCTCTTCCTCTTCAGAGAACAAACCCAAGAAAGCTGCCATCTACGTTTTTCTAAAGAACTCTGGCAAGAATTCCACTAGAGAGGGTTCTGGCATGCCATCCAATGGCTTGCTGAGCACATCCAAATACATGTTTTTGGAAAGGATGGCAGGTATGGATCACACAAAGTGAAGGGATAACATATCAAGGATCAACAAATTCAAAATGGCTCACTCCCGCAGTTTCAGCCCTCTTAGGACCATTCCAGCTTATCATCCTCAATAAAAAAGCTCTCAGAGGCTGGGTGGTGGTGGCGCACGCCTTTAATCCCAGCACTTGGGAGGCAGAGGCAGGCGGATCTCTGTGAGTTCAAGGCCAGCCTGGTCTACAAAGTGAGTCCAGTACAGCCAGAGCTGTTATACAGAGAAACCCTGTCTCAAAACAAAACAAAACAAAAAAAGCTCTCAGAGTCATGAAAGTACAGACTGATGAGTTAGAAGTGAAGTTCAAGGTCATACAGGTCAACCCCTTCATTTAACACATGAAGAAACTGAGCTATCGGACAGTTAAGTGGCTTTGCCAAAATTACAATTTGTTTTTTGTTGTTGTTGCTTTGCTTTTTTTCACTAATATACAGTATCTCAACTATGTACCTGGGCTGAGAAGAGGCATAGAAAAACAAAAGAATGAGCATCATTAAATATTTTACTATGACTCAGGAGGCAGAGGCAGGCAGATCTCTGTGAGTTCAAGGCCAGCCTGGTCCACAGAGTGAGTTCCAGGACAGCCAGGGGATACACAGAGAAACCCTGCCTGGGAGGAAAAAAAAAGTGTTTAACTATGAGATATTAACAGCTTTGCAGCTGAGGAAGCTAAAAATTCAGTTAACAGAGGGATTTGCTCAGGGTGGTAGGTAGTAATAGGAATGGGCTCTGAACACAGGCAACCTAACTGCAGTTTACTCCCTTCCTTGTAAATCATACCCTGAATCCTAGGTTTCTCTTTTGCCTGGAGATGCCAACAGTTGGGGGGAAAGGGAAGTAATCACCAGCAGGCTCCCCCACCTCTCTCTATTGGCTCATTGGGCTCCAAAGATTTGGCTTCCTTTTATACATACCAGACCAAAAAAAAAAAAGCTTTTCCTGAACTGCCCAGACAAAAAGCAAGGCCCTACCCCAGACTCCAGGAGAAAACCTGGTATAAAGTCTTCCCTCCCCACAAAGAGAAGGCAGGTCTGAACTTACCTGAGGCTAATCCATCTCCCAGCAGGGTGCTAAGGATCAGCAGTTGAAGGAACACTCCATGCCCCACAGAGATCACAACAAACGCTGAGCTGCTCTTTGGTGCTATCCTGCCATGGCACATCTTTTATCCGTCAGAGGTTATTTATTTATTTATTTATTTTTAAAAGACAACTTAAAAATCCAGAGGAATTCTAAAGCAGCCGGGGGTAGCTTCACCTATAACAAACAAACAAAAAGACTTAAGTAAAGTGACCATTTCAGTCATAAGTTGATTTTAGAAGCAAGCACTCTACAAGGAAGCCACAATCACACACAAAGTTGGAAGAATTCTAGCAACTGAATCCTTACTGCCAAGAGAAGAGACAAGCACAGAAGTGGGTCTTCAGCTCCTCCTGGGGAGCTGACAAAGCTTGCTGCCAGTCATTGTCAAAATCTGGTCCAGGAGTCAGACCCATGCAAAAAGCGTCAGGGGACACACAGTCCCAGCTCATCTGGATGGCACCTGCATGGTCAGCCAGGTCAGTGCTGCTCTCCGAGACTGCTTGCTCTGCCAGGACCACTGACTGTCCTTTGAGCTCCAGCAGAAACCAGCTGGTGACACACAGCTGCTATGTCACTTGGCCTCAAAGCAACTTCAGCTAACCAAAAGGAAAAACAGTGAGCACATGTCTTAAAGGAAGAACTACACCGCCTAGAGAAGGAATGCAGCTGCAGGAGGCAAGGCCACAAAGGCCCAACCTATCAGAGCCTCGGGAGTCGTGAGGAGCTGACTTGACAGCCACGAAGAATCTCAAAACTATTCAAGGTTCAACCTACACAACTGTGACCAGAGGGGTGACAGTCTATTGACTATCCTTGACAATATGGAGATGTGGAAACAGGCTGTAGTTGGTAACTGGCCCCACCACCCATTCTGGTTCAGGCTGACTTCTAAAGAGTACAAAGTATCACTAAAAAAAAAAAAAAAATCAGAAACCCTGTCTTGTAAACAAAATAACAACAAAAACCAAGCCCAGTGTGGTGTCACACACCTTTAATCCTAGTGTTCCGGAGGAAGAGCCAATGAGATCTCTGTGAACTCACAGCCAACCTGGTCTATAGGGAGTTCCAGATTAATCAGCACTATACAGTGAGACCCTGTCTCAAACAAACAAACAAACAAAACCAGTCAGTAGTCAAGAATTTAAGGATTCTTTTCTAAATATCTTTAGAGAAGATGTTGGGTTGATGACACATTATAAAATGGGCCTACTTTAATTATTCACCAGTTACTCATATATTCTAATTTATAAAATAAATATTCAAAATAACATACTTTCTTTTAAAATTTTTATGTTTAACATAGAGCTTTATAGATACAGATTAGAGGGTTTGCTATCTACAATTCCAATAAAGAATTTCCTGAGACTCAAGATGTTAACTAAAGTCAACTTTCATATGTATCTGAAGCCTTGACTCAAATTCTTGCCTCCTCCCAGAGGAGCCCAGAGAAGACAACAGCAAGCAGCAACACAAGCTCTCTCAGCCCAAAAGAGAACGTCATGAGAGTCTTCAGTAAACATTAGCCAGGGATCAAGACAGAGCTGCCGACCAGTCTTTCCCTGGTGATTATGACAAAAACATCTTTGGTCCTCAGCTCCTACTCAAAGTCTAACTTGAGCCTTTAAAGATGCAGACAGAGTGCTTCACAGAAAGTCTGTGTGTCTGTGCGCAGGTGGAGTGTGTCCACATTTACATGACTGCAAATGGGAGAGTCGGAATGCCTATGTTCAAATGTTTCCTCTCTAGGAAAGGTTTTACTCAAGCAAAGCACCCAGCCCTGTTTGAGTCCTCAGCAGCCTCCCTGTCGTCGCTGCTACAATAAGATCTGAGCAGGGATTTTTTTTTTTAATACTTTATTTTTTTTTTCTTTAAGTTACATCTCAGTCACAAACCACTCCCTATTCCCCCTTCCTATCCGCCCTTCCACCCTCTTCCCCCCAGAAGTTTCCCCTTTCAGTCCAACAGATGGTTCCTTCTCTTTTAACAGTAAGTATTATACAAAACAACAGATATAAATATGCCACATTTATGAGAGTTAAATGGCCCAGTATACCTTCCCAATGTCCAGTTTACAAACTCCTAGTCATGCAAACATGTCACTTTGTTAGCTACTATGACAGTCTATCACAGATATTCTCTAAACTACCCAGTAATCAAGTTGCTAAGAGACAAGCAACATTTGCTTATCTAAATACAAGAGATGGATAGGGCATCTTCAAAAACCCCAAGAGATCTGCAGAATATGGCATTCAAAGATGTTATCTTAAATTAAGATTTTCTTTTTTTTTGATATCGAGACATATCAGCGCCTGACAGCACCCCCTATTCTACTCCAAGTAGAAGATAAGCATCGAAGAACCTCCACTGTAAGATGGTTGAATTAGTGGCAAGCCTATCTCTTGGCATGAAAAAAACCCTTGCACCAACTGCAGACAGACTGCTGTCCAAAAAGGACAAAACTTGGTAGCAGGGAAGTCGACAGCCTAACTCTGCCAAGACAGGGTAGGTAAGTCCTTCATAATCCCTGCTCTACAACAAATGTCTGTCAGAGAAACAGGACCCAAAGGCTGAAGACTGATGCAGGAATGTATGGAGAGAAAATGGGAACTGTCCAGGCAGTCATTGGTATGTCCTTTCTTAGTTTTGGAAGCTGCAGGCCCTGCACTTCCTATATAAGCAGATATATTTATCCCTCTCAGGTCTCTGAGGTGGTTGAAGAATAGACAGCTAGAGTCTCATAGTTAAATTTTGAGTTGTTTAGGAATCTGAGCAGGGATCTTTAAGCTGCTCTTTTCGTAGATGGAAAACGGACGGGGGCTCAAAGTTAAAGAGGTTAAATATGGTAAAGGGTCTGCCCAAGGCTCTGGCTAGCTAATGAGAGACTAACCCTGAGCCTTGTGGCACTACCATTTCAGTGCATCCTATGAGGCATTCTCTAGTCATCTCTTCAAGGCAACAACTGGGAACCATCAAGAACGCCTACTATCTGCATGTGCCACATCACAGCACGTGCACAGCACATATTTAGGTGGTGAGTAGGTATATGTAATGTAGTGCCTTGGGTGTTCTGCACATGAGTATCAGGAGGTAGTGCTAGGCTGAGTCCTAAAAGATGTGTAACACAGAGGGGGAGGGGCTGTAGAGGAACTGGGGAGGAGTTACCATATAATACACAGATGAATCAAGAGTACTCCTGGCAGAGGTTTAGAAGGCTAAGCCAAAGAGTTGAAATTCTATTTGGAAAGCAGGTAATATTGACAAGGATATTAGGTGGAAAAGTTATAAAGGCAATTTAAAAATTTTTTACTGTTTTAAAATTATGTATTCATATGTTTATCTGTGTTATAGGTATGTGCATGTTGAATGCAAGTGGCCCAAGGAGGAATGTTAAATCCTTTTGAACTTGAGTTACCCAATACATTGTGAGCTGCCTGCTCTGGCAGATGCAGTCTTCTGGAAGAATTGTATGTTCACTCTTAATCACTAATTTCTCTAGTCTCAGGAGACTAATTTTATTTTTAAGATCATTTTGGAAGGGATTTTAAAGAATTGGTGAAGACGGAAGATAATCTTAACATTTTGTATTTTATATATAATGCCTTTGGATGGTCCAAAATAGTAATATAGGTTCAAAAAAGGACATATTCTCTGACCTACTGATTCTAATTCTAGATCTGTCCTCATAAATCATATGTGTATAAAACATATACATATGTAGGGCACTCAGAACATTGCTTTGAAAAGGAAAAAACTGGAGAAATCTGAAAGTTTAAAAGAAGGTTGGCTAAATTAGTTATAGTACACTCAATAATATTGTTCAGTTGCTTAAAAATAGGCATTCCAATCCTTATTAATATGAAATGGCTTCTAAAATTAACGTCTGAAAAAGCTTGAATGGACAAAGATTTTTTTTTATTTATCAATTTATTTTAGCTTTTTAAGATAAAGTCTGTGGCTGAGTGTGGTGGCGCACACCTTTAATCCCAGCACTCGGGAGGCAGAGGCAGGCAGATCTCTGAATTCAAGGCCAGCCTGGTCTACAAAGTGAGTCCAGGATAGCTAGGGCTACACAGAGAAACCCTGTCTCAAAAAACAACAACCAAAACCCCCCCCCAAAAAAAACCAAACAAACAAAAAAGATATACTCTGTGTAGTCCAGATTGGTGCTACCTTGCTAGGCTTCAAATTCTTCATCCTGCTGCCTCATTTCCCATGTGCTAGGATTACAAGTGTATACCATTATACCCAGCCCGTGTTTGGGTTGTTTTTGTTTTGGTTTGGGGGGATATTTTTGTTGTTGTTGTCTCTCCCTCCACCCCCCGAAACAGGGTTTCATTTTTTTTTTGGTTTTTTGAGACAGGGTTTCTATGTGTAGCCCTCCTGGACTCACTCTGTAGACCAGGCTAGCCTTGAACTCACAGAGATCCACCTGCATCTGCCTCCAAGTGCTGGGATTAAAGGCATGCTTGGTTTTCTTTATTAATTAATTTATTTTTATTCTATGTACACTGATGTTTTGACTGCATGTATGTCTGAGGGCGTCAGACCCTCTGGAACAGGAATTACAGACAGTTGTGAGCTGCCATGTGGGTGCTAGGAATTGAACCCAGGTCTTCTGGAAGAACAGCCAGTGCTCTTAACCGCTGAGCCATCTCTCCAGCGTCCCCCTACCCATGCTTGGGTTTTTAAAGGGTATATGCTGCACACATACTTATATACACCATAAATCACTCAGGAATAATGCATAAGGGGCACTGCCTTTAGGAAGGGGAACTGAATGATTAAAAATCAAGAAGCAGCCAGGTGTGGTGGCACACACCTTTAATCCCAACACTCTGGAGGCAGAGGCAGGTGGATCTCTGTGAGTTCAAGGCCAGCCTGGTCTACAAAGTGAGACCAGGACAGCCAGGACTATTACACAGAGAAACAAAAAAAAAAAAAAAGAAAAGAAAAAAATCAAGAGGCAAAAAATAGATAAAAACCTTACTATATGCATTCTGTCTTCTTGAGCACTATACTTTGTACCCATATTAACTATTCAAAGAGATAAAATACAAATCAATTTAATATAATAAGGCTTTCCCATCTATTTCCTCAAACTTCCAGGAATAGTCACTTTAAGGTCTCAGCCCTATGGGCATGTCCAGGAAAAGTTCCTTTCCTGACACCCTACTATGCCTATTTCCAGGAAAACTGCTCCTTGGAACCCTTTTCTACTTCAGCATGAACAGGCTAGTGTATCTATTTGTTTATCTGCCTCACTTTGGTGGACTGAGAGTTCTTGAAGGAAGAGACTGTAAATCACTCATTTTGGAATCTGTAAGTGCTAGCATGGCCTTGGTATTTGACAGGAGACTACAAATGTTTGCCCAACTCATGAATACTGAGGGAGGAGACAGAAAGTAAGGAGGAGGTGGAGGAGTATAAGCTCCTGATTTGTTTTGTTCCACCAACTGCTGGCTTCTTTCTCACTGCTTATCCAGCTACCTGAACCAAGAGACCAATGAAACCTAGTAGTTGGTCAAGCACAGGATGCAGAAGAGTGGTAGAAATACAGATTTTACAAAGGGGAAAATATAAACAGAGTGTCATCAGTGGAATGCTTATATAAAGGATGGTCTATGGTTACTGTTTCGGAAGTGACATAGGAATCCTAAGATGCAGAGTATCACCAGCTACAAGAAAACCCAGCTACTGTGGAGAAAGGGTCATATAGTAAATCAAATCTAAATAAAAAAATTATGTTTTAAACACAGGATTTTAAAGTCTTTACTTGGGTATGGATCTATATACTTATAACCTCAGAACTCAAGAGGGTGAGACAGAATTACAATAACTTTAAAGCCAGCCTGGGCTACAGTATAAGACCATTTTAAGAAACACCAAATTAGGAGGGAGGGCCTCACTTTCTTTAGTAGCCAATAAAAAGTCATCCATACTCCAGTAAATAATCTCCCAACCAGGTTCATGCAGGCAACCCTAAACTCAGTTTGTCAGGAGTACGCATGTACACACACACACACACACACACACACACACACACACACACAGGAAGAGAGAGGAGAAATTTTAGCCTACAGTTCCAAGTACAGCTACTATTGAGGGAAGGCAGAAGCCTGGAGGCTAGAGCTAAGGCAGAGGCAATGGAAGAATGCTGCTTATTGGCTTGCTCCTTATGGCTTGCTCAGCCTGTTTCTTACATGACCCAGAGGTGGCACCAGTCCAGGGGTGGCACATCCCACATCAATTAGCAATCAAGAAAGTGCACCACAGGCTTGCCCACAGGCCAATCTGGTGGGGGTATTTTCTTAAGATTCCCTCTTCTCAAATGACTCTAACTTGTGTTGAGTCGACATTAAAACTAACCAGCATAGCATAATTATCCCTAAAGAAATACTAAGGCTCAAACTGTTAAAAATGGGGGATGATTCATTGCACATCAGTATTCTTTTGGTATGTTATTGATAATGTAATTAATTAATCTATTTTTGAGATAAGGCTTCCCTTATCTCAAAAGCTCATAATGTCTTTGAATTTGCAGCCATCTTTCTGCCTTGGCTCCCTGAGAACTGGAATTTGGAATTACAGGCATGCACCATGTGCCACCTGGCTACATCCTATACTTTTTAAAAGATTTATTTTTATTATTTTTAATTATGTACACTTGTGTATCTGTAGGAGGTATATGCATGTGCATGCTGGTCCCATGGAGCCCAGATGCTTCAAATCCCTTTGAGAGTTTTAGATAGTTATGGATGTGGATGATCCTGGATGCTAGGAATCAAATTTGAACTTGGGTCCTATGGAAGAGCAGTGTGGGTTCTAAACTTCCAAATCATCTCCAGGCCAAATCCTCTATTTAAAAACCAAAACCAGAGCTGGGCATGGTGGCGCATGCCTTTAATCCCCAGCACTTGGGAGGCAGAGGCAGGCAGATCTCTGTGAGTTCAATAGAGGCCAGCCTTAGTCTACAAAGTGAGTCCAAGACAGCCCTTACTGCTACACAGAGAAACCCTGTCTCGAAAAACCAAAAACATAAAAAATAAATAAAAATAAAAACCAAAACCACACGATTGAAAATAATTAGAACTAAGCCTCAATTTCCTTTTCTTTCTTTCTTTCATTTTTGTTTTTCTTTCTTTTTTTTTTTTTT
>CAJQZJ010032322.1:4958310-5025604 GCA_907164525.1 Lophiomys imhausi
GCTACATTCCTAGCCCTTGTTCACTTATTTAAAAGGGTCCGATGGATGAATGAAGGCAAAGTTGTAGGACTAGTGTGTGCTGGGTGGCTGCTGAAGGCTTTGCCACCAGAGCAGGCAACTGTAGGTCATAAGAAGTGTGGGCGCATCTTTAATCCCAGCACTCGGGAGGCAGAGGCAGGTGGATCTCTGTGAGCTCAAGGCCAGACTGGTCTACAAAGCCAGTCCAGGATAGCCAGAGCTGTTACACAGAGAAACCCTGTGTTGAAAAACCAAGGGAAAAAATAAAAAAGTGTGGGATCTGTCTCCCCTTGCTCCCTGCACCCTATAATTCCAATAAAAATTATTTGCCAAACCACCACCCATGAGATCACACCCATCTCCTCCAGATGTGCAGACTTTAATTTACAGATTGAGGAGCCATTGGCAATGGCCACCAGTTCCCTCCTTTGCACAGGATACACAGGCACAGTCATACCTCTGCATTCTTGGCCTGGTGATCCATGAGGTTTTTCTGTAGAAGCTGAGGTCTCTTAGAGCATTAGCTTTGTAGTGCAGAGGAAATGAAAGCCTGACTGCTTAGAAATATCATAACACCTTATTTGCAACAATGCTTTCCAATCACAGTTAAAAAAAATAAAACCGCCGGGCAGTGGTGGCGCACGCCTTTAATCCTAGCACTTGGGAGGCAGAGGCAGGCGGATCTTTGTGAGTTCGAGGCCAGCCTGGTCTACAAAGCGAGTCCAGGACAGCCAGAGATATTCAGAGAAACCCTGTCTCGAAAAACCAAAAAATAAAAAAAATAAAAAAAAAATAAAACCTTTCCCCTTGCTTACACTTTAAAACTTCCCACCTATGTGTAAACAGTCTTAATAATTACAGCACTGCCACTGCTCCAAATGCTCCCCTTGGGCCCCTCACCACCTCCCTCACCCTCCCTCCTTCCCGTGACCACCCTTTTCCCTTTTGCCCAGCACCTAAGAGCAGGGATCACATGGCAGGGAGATGAGCAGCAGGGCAATCTCGCCTGGCCTTCTCTTACTAGGACGTGGCTTTGGAGTAGGCTACCAGGATGCTCGCAAACATGAAGTCAGGGGTCTGGCATGTACTGACGGTGCAGTGAATCCCCCGTTTCCCATAGTACTCCATGAACAGAGTCATCTGACTGTGGTAGGCCTCCAGGCAGTCTTCAAGGCCTTCTCATTGTCATCTGAGCTACGGATAGGGGGCTCCTTTGGAGGGTTGAACTCTTCATGGTAGGACCGGCCATTCTTGGGGTGAATCAGTCTTCCAGTGATCCTCCGGATCAGCAGGGAATCTGGGATGCTAAGCTCAATTACTGAATCAAGCTTCTCTTTCCTCTTCTCATGAGGTCATTGAGCATTTCAGTCTGCCTTACAGTCTGAGGGAAGTCGTCTAGAAGTCATTTTTGCATGAAGGAGTTTCCAAATTCTTCTCAATGAGCTCCACAACCACTTCATCACTCACCAGTCTCCTAGCATTCATCGTCAGCATCTTCCCCAGCTCAGAACCTGATGCCAGCACAGCTCTCAGCATGACCCCCAGTGGCCAAATGATAGACATTTTCAGCCATTCGGGGTGCCTGGGTCCCCTTGCCAGCTCTGGGCAACTCCAGCAACACGGCCCAGATACCCTTCTGGCTCCTCTCAGGTTCGGGAGCCAGCGCATTGGAAGCCATGTCCACCAAAGTCTGACTCCGCCAGCCGCCCCGCATACCTCACTGGACTAACGCTGACTCACAATCTACTTATTCCAGGCTCCCACGCCTCAGTTTTTAAAGCTAGCACTTACCCATCCTCACAGGAATGTAACAACTGAAGTTATAGGTGAGCAGGGTAGGGGGCCTATGCTAAGTCTTACTTCTGCCACAAGGCAGCAAGGCTTTGTGGCTTCTAATTCCATTTCTAAGAATGCCTCTCAGGTCTCATCTCATCCACAGAATTCTTCCCTACTCCTTCTATATTTTTCTGTGTAACCCAGGTGTCCTCAAGCAGTGTTTTTCCCCTCTAAAACACAGAACAGGAGAAGACATGGATAGCCTGTATTCATAATTTCTTTCTTCCTCAAACTGGGTAGTAGCAAAAAGTCCCATGAGCTATATAGTCAGTCCCACAAGAACAAGGTGCTAGTGTTTCACATTTGTGAACAAACAACGATAAAACCTAGGGGTGCATCCTGCTCAATGTGTCAGCACTCACTACTGCCTCGTAACTTCCATACTGCCCCTAAGCTATAATTCTAACTTTGAGGGAGTCACTTATCTCTGTCTGTTTCCTCCTTTGTAAAGTGGAAGAGGAGTATTGTTTACTATCTCACTAGGCTCTGATGAAGCTCAGTTCAGTCCAAAAAAGAAAAAAGAGAAAAAAAGTTTGTAAGCTAGACCTGGGGCGTCTGTGCAATCTTAGTCAGAACATGCGACTTGAGCCCAAAGTTCATATCGTTTACTTGTTGCTGTTGTCATAAATATTTCCAGGTTAACGACACAGCCTGCTAAAAAGGCTAAAGGTGCTCCAGAGTTACCTTCAAGGGAGTCAAGAACAAGATAGTATATTCTTTTGACCAACCATCTACACCAACCCTCTCACTGCCACATGATGAGAAAGGACAAAGACCATTTTCTGAAGTATAAATAGAATATAACCAGCTGGTTACATTTCAGAATGTAATGATAATTAGTCCAAAGTTCCCAGAGGAGAATAATCAGGCTCTTCCTTCTCCCTCATCTTCTTAGAGGGATCACAGCATTTTCCCCCTTTTACTCCCATTCACCATCAAATCAGCAGGACCTCCTACCATACCCTATAAATTATGCGGTTTTGTAGCTGTCTTCTACTTCTTCCTCCTCTGAATCTTTCCAGTCACTAACTTCTATTTCCACTGAACCACTAACCCTTCAGTGCTTCAACAGCCACATTTTCTTCTATAGGAATTTGAGGAACATTTGACAGAACATTACCTTACTCATTTCAAGGCAGGGCAGAGCAGGGCAGAACAGGGCAGAACAGGGCAGGAGAGATGAAGAAAAAGAGGGGAGGAAGAGAAGATGGGAAAAGGGAGGAAGGAAGGGGAGAGGAAGGAAAGGAGAAGAGGAAGGCTAGGCAACCCAGGCTGGCTGTAACTTACAATCCTCCTGCATCAGTCTCCCAAATGCTGGGATTATAGCTATGTTCCAGCATTCCTAGCTAAAAAAAAAAAAAACAAAGAAACTTTTGTTGAAATCTGCTCACTTGGACAGTAGTAACTGGGTGGTCTAGGGAAGGTAATTTTCAGTTCCCAATTATAAAAATTACCTTCAGCTTTCCTCTTAAGCACCTAAAAGTTACTGAACATGCAACTCGAATTCCTTTTCAATGGTATTCCATACAATCCTGTGACACTACAGAAGAACTGCTGTTGATACACTGAGGGTTTCTTTCTCCCAAGATCCAGGAAGAAGGGTACCAGCAGACACACTACCATAATCCTCCTTCCACCCTCTTTTTCAGTCCCCCACCCCTCTCTTCTAGGACCTAGCAGATGTTGACTCCCACAGGGACCTGACACAGGAGACAGCTAGTTCCATCTTCAGCATTAGGTAGGTGCTTCTGACCTCAAGCAAGACACTCAGTCTTCCCAGTGCTTAAGGATGGACCTGGATGGTTCTCAGGTTTAAGGAATTCAAAATTTTTTCTGGAAGGAACCTGAAAGTATTTCCTCTGAAAAAGTCTACAAAAGTTCTAACTAAACGGACGAAATGTTAAATCCTTTTTGCCTGAATCCCCCAAGAAGAAACTCCAGCATCTATCTCTCTCTGCATTACAGAAAACTCAGGGGAGTCTACTTTTCCATTTAGAGCTTAATCAATCCACCAGCACATTTGTACCCACCACCTAGTACACAGTGTTCCTAAAGTGCTTTCCAAAAAAACCCCAAACATCTAACAAACAGAAGGAAAAAAACAAAAACCAAAAAGCTAACCACTGCAAGCCTGTACACAGAAGGAAGACTATAACACTGCAGGAGCCTAGGGAGGAGAGAGAAAAATGCAAGAGGAAAGAGTAGAAGAGGGGAGCAAAGCAAACTAACTGACAAACAAGAAGAGAGAACAAGGAACTCAGCCTCATAATTTCTAATCTATAGCCAGGGAACCACTTTTTTAGGGCAGAGCTTTTCCATGGACTGATAGGCTGACCTATGACAAAAACTTCATTTCTTGTGCTTCTATTTCCTTACCTGAGAAAGGAAAATGGAAAAGCATAGCAGACAAGGGCAGGATCTGCTCACTTGGACAGTAGTAACTGGGTGGTCTAGGGAAGGTAATTTTCAGTTCCCATCTGCAAACTGGATGGTATTGATCTTACTGGACTATGTGAGGTGGAAAAAAATAAACACAAGCTATTGAATGGTATCTGAAACTGAAGACTGAAGTTCATGATGGTGAGGGCCCTTTTTTCCATCCAGCTGTGGCTGATACCCACCGGTCTCTCAAAGGGCAGCCTTTGAATGTGGTTAGAGACATCCTAAAATCAGGCTCAAGACACAAGGTTAGTTTAGATTTAAAAAACAAAACAAGACAGGCAGTGGTGGAACATGCCTTTATTCCCAGCACTTGGGAGGCAAAGGCAGGTGGATCTCTCTGTGAGTTCAAGGCCAGCCTGGTCTACAAAGACAGTTCCAGGACAGCCAGGGCTACACAGAGAAACTCTGTCTTAAAAACAAAACAAACAACTGCTCCCCACAAAAGCCAAAACAAGAACAACAAAAAAGCCAATGAGTTAAAAAAGTGAACCCTCCTTCCTCAACCTTAAACAAGGCTCTTTCCAAATTCCAAAATATATTTAAAGGTACTTAACTAAGCATACATGAAAAATTATATACCTATTTGCCTGCTTCATAAGAGTGCCCTACTCTTTTGTTTTCTAAATAAAAAAAGGTCAAGCTCAACTTTACCTTTTTGTTTTCTTTTTTGAGGCAGGATCACTCTGCACAGCCCTGGCTGTCCTGGAACTGTCTTTGTGTAGACCAAGCTGCCCTCAAACTCAGAAATCACTTGTATCTGCCTCCTGAGTCAATTCTTGAGACAACCAAGTATAACCCCCTCCTTGAATCCCATAGAGAGACAGGTTTCTTTCACATGCTGCATTTGCCACAGGTAAACACTGCTTCACACCCCAGAGTGAGGGCTCAAGAAATACTTATTGAATTGCGGAGGAGAGAAGGGGATAAAAACCCAGATAGTTTGTGCAGAACACAAAAGATGCCAAAGCAGCAACAGACATAAAACGAGAGGGAAGGGGGCATATCAACCTTCAAGTTTTGGCCAGGTAGCAAAACAGATGCTTGGCAGAAACAACAACAATTAGTTCCTAGCCCAGAGACAGATCTTATATGTCATACACCCTCTGCACCACTCACAACACAGCTGAGAGGAACAGGCTCAAACACTCACTTTGCAAATAAAGTCCAATCTGAACTCCCATGGTTCTATGTTCCAGAGACCGCCTATGCTGCAACTCAACAAATACTTATTAGCTGTCTTCTATGCAAGTTTTGGGAAATCACAGAGATCAATGTGGGATCTTACTCTCAAGGGATTCACAATATGCTGAAGAAGAAGTACATGTTCACTTATAGCACTCAAATTGTTACTAGGACTCAAAAGAAAAAAATATTTTATAGTGCTAAGAGAAAACAGGAGTTAAGAAGAAAGACTTCTGACGTGTGGGTGGGGTTGTATGGACTGCACCCTGAACTCAAGCACACACTGGTGATCACTTTTCCATGACAATCTTTTGCATGCTGAAACTACATACATTCAGTGATTAAAGAAACAAAACCAGGGGCTAGAGAGATGGCTCAGCGGTTAAGAGTGTTTCTGCTAGCTGTAGCTGCTCTTTCAAAGGTCCTGAGTTCAATTCCCAGCAACCACATGGTGGCTCACAGCCATCTATAATTAGATCTGATGCCCTCTTCTGGCAAGCAGGCATACATGCAGACAGAAAAATTGTATACATAATAAATCTTTTAAAAAAAAAAAAAGAAAACAAACAAAATCCAGAAGACTAAGTCACTAAAAGGGATGAAGAGGGGAGCAATCCATTTTGTCTGCCTAGAATCACAGAATGCTTCAGTCTGGTAACAAGAAATAAATACCTATCTATACATCACTGGAGAGGACACAGACGCCAGATCTTAGTGTTCAAAGTAGTCATACTGTGCAGGAAACATCTCCTCCATGTCAAAAACAGCAAACCTAAAGGAAAAGGCTGCTGCAGTTGTTTACTTTTTACGGTCTATGAGCATGGCGTTCCAAAGGCCCTCAAGTGGGATGATATAAACAGGTCTGTGTCACTTCCTGGTTCTCAGGCCTTCTGCTACATTCCCAGTCTGTCTGGGAAGGCTGCCTATGTAAAAAAAAAAAAAAAAAAAAAAAAAACTTTTAAAGCTCACCAAAAACACAAACGTAAACCATCCTTTCCTCTAATTCATTCAATTTCACTGAAATTAAATGGGGTAGAGAGCAAAAAAAGGAGACAAAATAATCACAGAGAAGGAATCCAGTTCAAAACAAAACAAAACAAAAAATGTGCTCAATGAAAGTCACTTGGGTTCTACTTATATACCACATCTAACTGGAAAAACAGACCCTGAGCAAACAAAGACACTTCATCTCTGCAGAAGAGATGCTTCCGAAGTCAGAACCCAACACAGTTACAGAGCCGTCTGAGCCTCAGTTTCCTTAGCTGAACATCTATTTCACAGAGCTTTTCTAAGCACTAAAAAGGGAAAGGAACACAAAATTCTTTGTTTGTTTTGTTTTTAAGAGACATGATTTCTCTGTGTAATATCCCTCCCTGGCTTTCCTTAACTCAAACCACAGACCAGGCTGGCCTGGAACTCACAGAGATCTGCCTGCCTCTGCTTCCCAAGTGCTGGGATTAAAGGACTTCTACTTTATTTATATATTTATTTCATATATTTATATTTATTTATGTGTGAGTGTGTGTGGGTGGAGAATATGAATAAATATATGCAAGTGGGTATTGTCATTGCATATGTGTAGAGGTCAGAAGACAACCTCAGCTTGGTTGAGACAGGGACTGTTGTTTTCCTTCTACAGACTAGGTTAACTGGTCCAAAAGGTTTCAGGGAGTCTCCTGTCTCCACCTCTTATCTTTCCACTGTATACTGGGATTACAGATGCTTGTACAACACACTTGGAGTTTACTTGGGTCCTAAGGATAGAACTCAAGCCCTCCAACTTACATGGCAAGCTCCCTTGCCCACTGGACCATCTCCCTAGCATTACCCTTCCTTTAAACAACTTGCAACCCATATGAAACAATGGTTTTCAGACACAATGCAGTAAGTCCTCTGTGCTCCAGCTAATGCCCTAGAAGTCCTATAAAGACTACAGTGTTGGGCACAAAGAAACCAGACTTCAGCAATCTTTGTGGGTTGAGTTGGGAATCTGGAGGCCAACAGGGTAGGATTTGTAAGGCAAAGTAACAGAGAAGAGTTTTCAAAAACAAAAGAATCCACAAACTCAGATCCTGTGTTGAGTTTTTAGTTGAGTATTGATTTGTGCATGCCTATGAAGAAACTAGCAAGGCTAGAGATGTAATCCCTGGAAGGGAATAGATAGCACCAATCCCTAAAATCTCCCACAAAGCAAGAAAAACAGTTCACACTCCATCAGCTGAATGGCACAAGTCTTGGATGGCATCTCCAGAAGAGTTTTGTCTTGCAGTGGAACTATCTTTGCGTTATACCAAAGGCTGTCCTAGACTAGCCAAACAAAACATAAAACAAGCCTCAAAAGAACTGAACTGATCCGAGTACTAAACTGTTGCTGAGAATTATTCCCAAAGTGCATAGTTAGGAAAACAGCTTCTGTACATAGCAAAACACAACTCACCGACTTCTAATGAAAAAAAATTAACAAGCATGCAAAGAAACAAAAATATGACCCCAAACCAAAAAGATAATCAAACACTAGAAATAGAAGAGGAAATTACACTGATCAGAGAACTAGAAGACAAGGATAGTAAAGTCTGTTACAAACATACTGTGGGAGGAAAGAGAAAGGCATCAGCAGGATGGGGAGAGAATTACATGAAAGAAAATAAACTCAAGTTGAACTTCTAAAGCAGGGGTTCTCAACCTGTGAGTGCAGACCCCTTAGGGGGGCTGAATGACTCTGGGTCACCTAAGACCATTAGAAAACATAGATATTGCCGGGCGGTGGTGGCGCACGCCTTTAATCCCAGCACTTGGGAGGCAGAGGCAGGCGGATCTTTGCGAGTTCAAAGCCAGCCTGGTCTACAAAGCGATTTCAGGACAGCCAGAGCTGTTAAACAGAGAAACCCTGTCTCGAAAAACCAAAAAAAAAAAAAAGAAAACATAGATATTTACATTACGATTCATAACAGTAGCAAAATTACAGTTAAAAAGTAGGAACAGGGCTCTGGAGAGATGGCTCAGCGGTTAAGAGCACTGGCTAGTGCTCTTCCAAAGGTCCTGAGTTCAATTCCCAGCAACCACATGGTGGCTCACAACCATCCACAATGTGATCTGATGCCTGCACTCTTCTGGCTGCAGTTGTAAAATAAATGAATCTTTAAAAAAAAAAAAAGTAGGAACAAAAATAATTTTATGGTTAGTGATCACTACAACATAAGGAACTATATAAAAGGGTCAAACAACAACTTATATATATATATAATATATATTATATTTGTATTAGATGAAGATTCTTGGGGAGCAGGGCAAAAGGACAAAGTACTCATAGAGTAAACAAAACCTCAGCAAAGATTCTCTAGTAGAGTGGTTAGGGGCCAGGATCTGGAACAAAACCAAGACCTGGATAAAATGAGGTAAAACATGCATTGGAACAGAAGTCAGAGTTGGAGAGGGAGCCCTAGACCCACCCATACAATTTGTCCCTGAAAAATAAGTTGTTGCTTACCCCTTTCCCTGCTCAGGTCATTCACAGGCAGCAGATGGCCCCAGCCCCAGGCAGATAATTGAATATGGAGCAGGATAAAACTAAGGCCCATCAATGCTTCCAAGAGTGCCTGGGGACTGATACAGCCCAAAATCAGTAGCACTGTCCAAGATTGCCCAACACCCAGAAAGCTCATGAGTTTGGGTAAGGAGTCTGGAGTTAGGAAAAGACCCAGCACAGCTTGAAAGCTGGCTGAGGTGTGCTGGCCCAGGAGTGGCTATCCATTCATTTACCATGTAAATACCACAACCCAAGCAGTGTGCCAGCAACTAGGGAAACAGTGATGACAGAGGTGGTGACAAAAGACAATCTGTTCTCAAGAAGCTCACTAAAACATCAGGGTAAACAAGTAAACAGATGGCAGCACAGTGGGGAAGTGATAAGAACAGGGCAAAATATGCAAGCAAGGGACACCTAGAATACAGCAGTCCAAACTGACCCTGGCTTTATGGGCATCAGTCAGACAGAAATGAAAGAGGTAGAGAAAGGCATAGTGATCATTCAAAAACAACAACTTAAGAGTCAGAAGAGAATTTGGAAGTACCCCACATTTGCTGCTAGCATGAGACCCTAACCATTACTGCCTAAAATGGAGGAAGGTCTAATGTTTTGGCTCTAAAGGGCTGATTTCAAGCTGAGATCAGGTACCTGCCACTTCTGAGGCATTCACTTGATTGGTTAATAAAAGTCACTGATGGCCAATTAGCTGGGCAGAAAGAGTATAGGAAGGTGGGACATCTTGAGACGGAAATAGGAGCCCAGCATTTTACACAGAGGAATCTCTTTTTTCCACCAGGAGACACGGAAGCAGACAGACATGTTTGAGAGCTCTGGAAGGTAACAACAGGACACGTGGCTGTTTGGGATTAAGTGGTCCAGGTTAACTTAGATTAGCTAGTTGAGAGTCTGCCCAGCTAAGGGCTAAGCGTTGAAACATTAAAGGGTCTTGGTGTATTGGGGAAAGGGCTGTGGCAGCCTATAGACCTCCAGTCAAAGCAATCCAGGCCCATCAGCCTCGCACCGAACCCTGGTGGCTGTTCCTCCAGGCCACCGGCAATTCTGCTGGTCTAATATAATAGTTTATGTTATTAATAAGTATCTGGCAGCTACCCCACCAGCTTCATCGCCAGACCACATTGCCAGGCATACAGGCTTCTAAGGCAAGACAGGCCTGCTGATCTCACACCAGGCCACTGGTTGCTCCACCGGCCTAATATAATAACTTATAGTTATTAATGAAGATATTAACAGAGTTTATACTCTAAAGAATTAACAGAGTTTAGGTTGCAGGTGGTGAAGGTTATCCTTGGTCCAGGGCTTTTTCCCCAGGACAAGTCAGGCCTGCAGCCTCCTGCCAGCCCACTAGCTGCTCTGCCAGCCTAATCTTATAGTTTATACTTATTAATAAATACAATTGATAATTAAATTGCAGTTTCAGTGGGGTGATATTATAATGTCCTATCTATCCAGTTTAATAGCAAACTGTGACCTCAGATGAGGTGCAATTTGCCCAGGTCTATGAGTGCCTAAACTAGAGCCCAGTTCTCTCACTCAACAGTTTCCTCAGGTGTTTCCCAGTCAGAATCTGACTGCTGACTAAACCTTTAAGAACACAACATCAGCCAGCTCTTCTCTTTCTGGGTTAGGTATATTCTGAGCATCCCTGGAAGGGCTCTTGCCCAGGCCTCTCTACCAAGTAAGGAACTCAGTAGCACAGTTCCCTCAGGAGCACTAGTACTGCAAGAAGAGCTCATGAGAAAAACAGAAGCAGGTACCTACCTTCCTGTCTCTTTTGGAAAGAAAGCAGCAGGCATGAGATAGATTGTCTCTGTCTGTGCAGGTGTATGAGCATACACACACACGTACACATACACACACGTACACACAAACACACAGTACTTTAAAAATGGGACCCCTGGGGCTGGAGAGATGGCTCAGTGGTTAAGAGCACTGGCTGTTCTTCCAAAGGACCCGGGTTCAAATCCCAGCACCATATTCCAGTTCACAGCTGTCTGTAACAGCTGGGCGTGGTGGCATATGCCTTTAATCCCAGCACTACGGAGGCAGAGGCAGGTGGATCTCTGTGAGTTCAAGGCCAGCCTGGTCTACAAAGTGAGTCCAGGACAGCCAGGGATACACAGAGAAATCCTGCCTTGAAAAACATAAATAAATAAATAAATAGATAGATAGATAGATAGATAGATAGATAGATAGATAGATAGATAAATAGACAAATAGATAAATAGACAAATAGATAAATAGACAAATAAACAAACAAACAAACAAACAAATAAATAAAATGGGACCCCTTAGAAATGCAAGAGCTGAAGGAAATCTGCCAGCACAGAAGGTGGGCAGGCAGGCTTAATTAAGATGCCATAGACTGGCCAGGCACGGTGGCGCATGCCTTTAATCCCAGTACTTGGGAGGCAGAGGTAGGCAGAGGTAGGTGGATCTCTGTGAGTTAGAGGCCAGGCTGGTCTACAAAGACAGTTCCAGTACAGCCAGGGCTACACAGAGAAACCCTATCTCGAAAAAAAAAAAAAAAAAAAAGACTCCATAGTCTGTTCCCCAGGAGCCTACCTCCTCATCTGGCTTGGCACACTAACTTAGCTGTAAGAAGCAGTCACTATAGAGAAACTAGCCTGTGGTGGGTGAGGAGGCAAGTAGATCTCTGTGAGTTAGATAGAGGCAAACCTGCTCTACATATCAAGTTCCAGGACAGCCAAAGCTACAGTGAGACCCTGTCTCAAAAACAAACAAAACGACAACAACAAAAACCAAAAAATTAGGAAAGGAATAAAGGTCGGTGGATAGGTCTCCAAACTGATTTCTCAAGAAATTAAAAATAGAACTAACATGTGACCCAGTTATTTCACTCCTAAGCATATACCCAGAGACATCTATACCTTAACATTGAGATATTTGCACTTCCATGTTTATTACTGCTTTATTCACTACAGCAAAGAATTGGAAACAACTTAGTTGTCCATCAACAGACTGACAACAAAAGTTAGACACAGACACACACCGTAAGCTGCAAGTGTCCCTGTGACTAGGCCTCTCTCGCACCTTCTATTGGGGTGAGTCACCACAAAAGAAAGTAGATCAAAAAGAGGCACCTGTTCTTACCATCATTCCCAATGACCCAATAATCTTCTATTCTGAATGTATTCCCATCCAACCCTTTCGGCTTGTAGGAGAACCTCAGGGTGGAGCAAAGTCTTATGACACAGGTCTGACCATGTCTATACTTGCCAGTTTCTCTTAGGTCTTCATTTCCAATATTCCAAAAACTCCTGAATGGCACCCAGTCTCCAGATCCCGGCTCTACTCTCTGGGCCACCTGAAATTCTGTTAAGAACCACATTCCCTGTTTTATCATTTCCTAACTGCCTTCTCTAAACAGATTGTAAAATGCATAGAAGGCACAGACCTAAACCTACCAGAACTTTCAATGGAGCCAAGGAGGCTGCAGATTCAGACAGCAAAAAACCAAAGCAGCAATATCTATTTCAATACTCTATGTGGGTGCAATAATGTTGAACTGTGAAGTATAATAATGAGAAAATAAGGAAGAATAAGCAACAACTACTTGTGAGTCATGAAGAAAATAATGAAAAACAAAAGAGAACAAATTAATCTGAATCAAGATAATCAAAGAGGGCCTTCTAAAGGAAAGTCAGGAGGTTGGACATAAAAGCTTTGACAGCTGAGAACGTATAGAGAGGCAGTCTGGCACAATGGTATACAGCTGTAATCCAGCTCTCGAGCGGCTGAGACAGGAGGATCATACATTTGAGGCCAGCCTGGGCTACATATGATGATGCCACATCTTAAAAACAACAATAAAAAAAGTATCAAGAAGCACAGAAGGGACACATAAGAAAGAACATTCCTTTTGGAGCAGACCACTGAAGTTAAGCATCCTAGATGGGGAAAGGTCAAGGGTCAAGAAAGAACAGAAAATAAACTCCATTCTAACATCCTCAGTGCAAGGACAATTCTTCCTGGTTTCTGCACTTGGCAGGTTCTGGTTATTCCACAAAGTAGGCAGTAGGAAATGACTGTTCTTGAACAGGAAACCTGGCCTAATCCAACTCCACAACATCAACTAGAGGCCCTCCAGGAGCACAGGAAGGAAAGAACAGGGGTGCCACACCCTGACACACAGCTTGTATTCTCTTACCTAATCCCCAGAGATGATAAGCACTGTGAAAGGGAGCTAACTGACCCTGGCAAGAGCAACTACAGCAACTTGCAAGGCCAGCCAGAACAAAAAAGGGATACTGGTGACAGGAACCTGCAGAAGGTGGCACAAGAAGGGTTCTGAAGGAGGGGCACTGGGCGAGCTGGAAGATTCAATTTCCACCCAGATGGTACCGTTATTCTCAGACCGCGATGCTTTGGCTCTGGTGACAGAGGCCAAACACTAAGTCCAAATCAATTCAGCATTCTGCTTGTTTCTGGGAATGGAGGTTACACATTCCATCCTTCCCATCTGTCTGTGGTTTTATGTGCTAGCTGTGATTTCCTGTAATTCCTGTTTATGAAGGGATCGATGAGAAGATAAGGACAAGCACAGGCAAACTCCTCTGCCCATCACACTGTGACAAACATCTCACAGGAGTCCTGTACTACTGTCTTACTGGTAACTCCAATCATGGGAAGAAGAGAGAGAAGGAAGCATCTTGCTTTGAAAGCTTTAAAGGAATTGCCCTTCTTACACAATCAATTTCCCCTTTTGGCAGAGCCTTCCCAGAATGCATTTAGTGAGAACACGTGAGAAGAACCAACAGTTTCCAACCCTTAGCCTGACTGGTTCCTGCACACATGAGGAACCCAAGATGCCTTACTGCCTTGCTGTGTGAAAAATGAGCAAAAGACAAGGAACCAACAGTCAACATATAAGTCCAAAAATCTTTAAGTACATAACACCCATGAAAACTGAGTGACAGCCTTTCACATTGATGACTCTGAGGGAGACCAGGATACAAGTCGGGCAAGAAGACTGAAGGTTCAAGGTCAGAGTAGGCTATAGCAAAACCTTGTCTCAAACAAACAAGCCTTATTTATGTATTTTTTTCTTATGCTCTTTGAGGTAAGATTTTATATATTTCAGGTTGGCCTGAAATTTACTATTTAACTGAAAATGACTTTGAACTTTTTTTTTTTGTTTTTTGAGTCTCTGCCTCCCAAGTGCTGGGATTAAAGGCATTCATGACCAGGCTAGGCTTTATGAGGTCCTAGGGAATCAAAGCTGTTGCTTCATGCGTGCTAAGCACGAACTTTACCCACAGAGTTGTATCAACAGCCCTCAGTCTGTAATTTCTAAAAGATTCTCATGATCTGGGAAGAACAAGTTTCAGATGTGCATGTTCACACAGGAAAAGTAGATTTGAGAGCTTTTCTAACTATTAAATAAGCATAAGGGGGAAAGAGAGCAGACTGATGAAGAACAAAGTGTTGCTGGTCATAACTTGGTGAGTTCTCTGACATTTTCTAAACAAGTACTTCCCTCCCACCAGTGACAGATTGAAGCACCCCAGAACAGTCACACTGTATTCTTCCACGCAGGTACCTCAAGAAACTAAATCTAAGAGAAGACCTGAGAATACCTGTTACCGCTCAGTTTTTCCAGGACCAGGCCTCCTAGAGATGTCAAACAGACCTCTAAAGACTGTGCCAGTGGGAGAGGGACATTTTGTCATTATCTGTAACTGAGGTGGTAATAATTCCATCCCAGTCTCATGAACCGTCAAGATAATAACACCATCATTTTTCTATTAGCTAGTCGCTTATTTGCTGGGCATGAACCTAAGCACTTTACTGTGTGATCTAGCCCTCACAACCATCTAGGAAGGTAGGTACTATTATTATATCCAGTTTTAGGAAGGGAAACCTGGCAGCAGAGGTGACAGAGATGGAGTGAGATTCCAAACTAAGCAGTCCAACCCCAAACCATGCAGTCTTGGTAGATGTATAAGTTTGTTTCATGTCATGTACTGTAATTAATCTTAAATGTTAACATTACTTTGGGACTGAACAGATGGCTGAGGGTTTAGCAGCACTTGCTATTCTTTTAGAAGACCTGAGCTCATTTCACAACACTGAAGTCCGACAACCCACAAGAGCTTGTAACTTCAGTTCCAGGGGATCCAAAAGCCTCTCCTAGCCTCCCGAGGCACCCACAAACACATGACATATGCACACACACATACATTTAAAAAGTAAACCTAAAATAAAAACATTATGGATAGACTGTAGATTAGGAGGCACATTCATAAAAATACAAAAACAAAGTTATAAAGACTGTTCAAACTGTATTCAGCTGTGCAACCTCCTGAGGGAGGTGTCAGGAACTTCAGAACATGAACAAAGGAAAATCTGAACAGATGGATGTCAGGGATCCACCTATGAGGGCATTAACTTTTGAAGGGGTAAGGTCCTAGGGTTATATCTTCCTGCAGTTTGTTTTGTTTCAGTGTTCAATACAATGGGTTTCATTATGACATTCTCATACTTATTGTATCCTGCATCACCACCCTCCCCATTCCCCATTTCCTTCTCTGACTTGGTACATTTCCTCGACAAAAATACCCCAAATAGTCTCCCTTCTAGTGGCCTGTGCGACCTCAGCCCGGTCCTCCACTCACCACCAAGTATAACCCATTCCTCTGAAACACCAGTGTCAACCACACCCCTGTCCCAGCATGTGACTGGTCACTCCTGGGACAGACTCAACCCACAACAGCTCAGATCCTCAGTGTCCCTGGGTTGAAAGGGCAGGGAAGGGTAGTGGCCCACCTAGCCCAGCCCAAATCCCACTCCACCATTCCTTGCTATAGTCTGTGCTTTTGAATAGTGTTAAATATGGAAGCTCCCAGGGCCTTCCTTGTTCTTGACCTTCCTCTTATTTATACTAAAGTTCCTTGTTTGAGCAAACAAAAACAAAAAACTTCCCTTTCTATGTTCTTGTCATCATATGGCCAAGTGATTTAAAAGTACATTTCAGGTGACAAGGGGTTTCTGAAGCTGCTTTAAGATTTGGGACTATAGGTCACTAGATGATTAATTCCCTGAACTACAAATGATGTGGACAATCCCTTTCAGTCTTAGGTAACACGTTATTAAAGCTCTGACACATGGAGTGGAACGTAATGGAAATTCACAGATGCTAACTCTGACAGCTCTTATACACACATGTACTAGCATTTGTCTTTTCCAATGAGCCTGATTTCTCTAGAAATTAACTGCCAGAGATGGATACACAGCAAAGTCATGATCCAATTTAGACATTCTTTTTGTTGTTGTCTTTTGGGGGGTTTGTTTCATTTTTCAAGACAGGGTTTTTCTGTGTATCCCTGGCTGTCCTGGCTGGACTCACTTTGTAGACCAGGCTGGCCTTGAACTCAGAGATCTACCTGCCTCTGCCTCCCAAGTGCTGGGATTAAAGGCGTGTGCCACCATGCCCAGCAGTGTGGTGTGTTCTTTAAAAATCTACACATAAAGCATGTCACTGGGGGTTCTTCATTTGTTTGTAAACTGAGTAAAACCGCACTTACTGTAAGGTTGTGCCTCTTTATGCTTTACCCAGCAATAGTAAGTATTTACCCATTCGAGGCTCACAGGGGCGGTAGCATGCGGCCAAGAGTTCAGACAGCTTGATTTTGCTACTTACAAACTATTCCAGTTCAGGCAAGATTTTTAAACCCTCTTTTAAGTTATGCCTGGGGCACAGGCCTACAACAGTAGCTATCTGAGAGCTTGAGGGAGTTCAAAGTCCTCCCAGACTATAAGAATGTATTAAGGACAACTTTGGCTACTTAGTGAGACTCTTTCTCAAAATAAAAAGTGAAAAGAGGACTGAAGGGCAAGGATGTAACTCAGTTGGTAGAGCATTTTAGCATGCACAAAGCTGATTTCAATCCCCAACAGTACACAAACAAGGCACAATGGCGCACACTTGCAATCCCAGCTCTTGTCGGGTAGAGGCATGAGGATCAGAAGTTTAAAGTTATCCTTGACTATACAGTACATTTGTGGCCACCCTGGTATACACAATTCTCCATCTCACAGCAAACAAGCAAAACAAATAAAAAACAGCTGGGATGGAACACAGTGGTAGAGCATTTGCCTAGCATAGAGGAGGCTTTAGATTCAATACCCAATACTAACAAAAAGAATTTATGTATAAAATAGGTACAAAATGGTTATAAACAATTTCAAAGTTGCTAGGAAGATAAGTTAATACATATAAAACAGTAAGAACAGTGTTTGACAAAAAGAAAGCTTTCAATAATATGACATATAATCGTAATCTCAAAATTCAGGAAGAGTGAGACAAAAGGATACTGAACTCAAGACCAGCCTTGACTATGCTGCAAGTCTGAAGCCACTTTGGGCTAATTATAAAATGCTGACTCAAAACAAAACAAAAGCATCATTCTATACATGTTAGCAATTTGTATCATCTTCCCTTATAGTATTAATTTAGTTCTGTATGAATTTGGGGCTTTAAACATTTTGAATGTGTTTTAATCCATTATGATTATAAATCAAACTTCACAATGACCATGTTAAGTTTTTTTTTTAATTTTTTAAATTTCCTTATTTTTATTTTATGTACATTGGTGTTGCATGTATGTCTGTGTGAGGGTGTCAGATCCTTGGAACAGGAGTTACTGACAGCTGTGAACTGCCATGTGGGTGCTGGGATTTGAACCCAGGTCCTTTGGAAGAACAGCCAGTGCTCTTAACCACTGAGCCATCTCTCCAGCCCCTGACCATGTTAAGTTAGATCAGTCTGAAAGCTTATGGACAGATCCTGCTACAAGGAAAAACAGCTAGCTAAAGATAAGGAACTGAATACACAGCAATCTCCCTCCTTAGGTTAGAGACCTGTCTCTATCATCTGTGAATACCCTCCCACACCTACCTCCACTCGCAGATAGTCAATAAATTCATGTTAAATTGCAATGACTACACAGTTGTCAGGCTATGAACACCATAATGGCAGCCCTGTAGCCAGAGGATGAGGAACAAACAGGAATCATCATTCCTGGGCATTCATTCCTAGCTCACACACAGACAAGAGGGCTACTATTCCCAGGCCCAATGTCAACTCATTCCTGAAAGGGAAGGGAGCAGCCAGAGGTCACTTAGAGGGAAATGCCAGTATTGCCTTTGCAAAAATGACCTCTGAAGCAGCAAGCAGTCAGGCTAATGTAATGGGACAGTGTACAGGCTCTCCCACCAGACCAAATAGGGATCCATATACACTTCAGAGGCATATAATGCTGCCTTGCTAACTGAAATAGGAGTTGCTTTTTACAGAGCTTAGGCCAGTCTGTAAATATCATGGACTAAAAGGCTTCTTGTGGGGGCTCAACTGCACCAACCCAAATAGAGAGGCTATTTGGTTCTCTATGTCCCAAGTGAACCCTGGAGAGCATCCCTCAGAAAAGAACTGTCCTACAGCAGTGCACATTTGCTTCAAGAAATATATCTCAACTTCTCTTTTTCTACTTTAGTCTGTTTTTGTTGAACTTTCTTTCCCATATACTTCACCTAATCAATCTACTCCCAAACACCCTTACATGGTCCTATCCTCTTTTTTTCTAGATAATTGTTTTGTCTCCCTATCCAGCTCATCCCACACTTCAATATTCCTATCCCCACAGACTCTGTCTGCCATGAAACAGCAGTTTTTAAATTACTGCAGGTTTGGTTCTAGCTTCAACACAGTAAATTAAGTACTTCCTGTTGCTGAGGTTAGTTAGTACCCTGATGTATACAATAAACCAGCTTGCCTATGCAAAATATCCAGTACAGTGCCGCCCAGTACTTCCTGTCTTGTCCTACTCCCCAGTGGACTTTCCTTCTTCCTCTACTCTACGACTTAGATATAATCAAGGTATCATACTTTGGGAAATCCAGAAGTCACACTAAAAGAGTGACTGCGCTTGGCAATGTTGTCCCTGTAGTGGACACATGGTTCTATCAGCAATCTTCTGTCTACTTTGCACCTGCCTCCTACAAATGACCCTCTTGAGAAAAGAAAGTAATCAGAAGGGATGGAAATAAAGTCATTAATCTCTACATATAAGAACAGATTGCCACATGTGTCCAAAGCTCCAAAAACAAGAGAATCCCACAATCCCACATTTACAGGTTAATTTTATCCTCATAGCAAGAACAACAGTCAATTTTGTTAGAAATACCATCTGGTTCATTTCTTTTTTTTTTTTTTTTTGGTTTCTTCGAGACAGGGTTTCTCTGTGTAGCCCTGGCTGTCCTGGACTCACTTTTGTAGACCAGGCTGGCCTCGAACTCACAAAGATCCACCTGCCTCTGCCTCCCGAGTGCTGGGATTAAAGGCGTGCGCCACCACCGCCCGGCTTGGTTCATTTCTTTAAAAATTAAAAAAAAAATAATTTTAACATTTATTTATTTATTTGTAAGAGGAGATATGAATGTGGAGATCAAAAGACAATCTATTGGAAATTAGTTCTGTCTTTCCACCTTCAAGTGGCGTCTAAGGATTAAACTTGGGTGGCAAGCACCTTTGCTCACTAACCCATTTTACTGGTCAATTTCTGATACGATCTAGCCATGAGTTTTCAGAGGCCAAGGATTGCCTATAATTTCATTCCCAAAAGGTAGCATCCTTGATGACAGCTCCAAAACAGCGTGTCAGGTCTCTCTTCCTAGTGTCCTGAAGCTGTTTCTACAAAGTCACAATTACCTTGAAACAAACCCACAAACTGGTTCTTTTATAAGAACCTTGTCCAAAACTTTCAGTCATCACCCTTAACAACATAATTATTTCAAAACACAGACTATCTTCAAAACCCGGATCAATACTAGAGAAAAATAAAGTCCTGAGCAACTTGTGCTTTAAAGGAAGTTTCAACAAAGAAGAGGATGCTTCTCCACTGATGATTCTTATTTTGATTTATTTATTTATTAAAAAAAATTTTTTTTGGTTTTTTGAGACACGATTTCTCTGTGTAACAGCTCTGGCTGTCCTGAGCTCGCTTTGTAGACCAGGCTGGCCTCGAACTCACAGTGATCCGCCTGCCTCTGCCTCCCAAGTGCTGGGATTAAAGGTGTGCGCCACCACCGCCCGTGATTCTTATTTTGAAATCAGCAATCAGTAAAAGGGTCTCCCTTCATGAGGGCTTTAAGATCCTCTAGGACTCAAGCCGAAAGGATACTTATCAAAAGAGGTTCAGGTACTTAGGTGGCCTTAAATATGAAAAAGTGGGTAGGTACCTCAAGGGTAGCCTGGAGTGACAATTTTGAAATTTTATTTAAAACAACAAACAAACAAACAAACAAAAAAAACCCCACAGCAATGGCTAGGTGTGGTGGCTCACACCTTTAATCCCAGCACTCCGGAGGCTGAGGCAGGCAGATCTCTGTGAGTTCAAGGCCAGCCTGGTCTACAAAGTGAGTTCCAGGACAGCCCATACTGTTACATAGAAAAACCCTGTCTCAAAAAAAAAAAAAAAAAAAAGGTTTTGCTTTAATCCCAGGTATGGGGATATAGGGATTCAAAGCACCTGACTATGATCTGCTAGCCTTGTGCTCTAGCAGAGGCAAGATTTTGCCAGCTGCAGATAGTTTTTGTAGTTGTATGACATTTGGAATCCTGGGGACTTCTCAGAGGGTATATAAATGCTAGGGAGCCCAACTGGTAGTCTAGGTTGTTAGTTGCTGTTGGTCATGGTTTGTTAAGTAGTTATGCACAAAGAAGAAATTAGATATCCTGACAATGAAGATCAAACTTGCCCAAGAAGCTTGAGGCCCCTAATCAGCAGGAAGTAGTCTAAGGATAACGTTGCCCCCTTTCCAACCCTCACTATCCTTTTTCTCTTTTATCTAGTGTTAGGGAATTAAAAAGGAGGAAGACTCGGTCCCTGACACAGGCAGATAATCATGGTAGACTGAGAGGTCTTGCACTGAAGAAGCTCAACCCGTACAGTGCAGGCCTGTTAGAACAAAGGAAAACAGGAGAACGCAAGCACAGGTTCAGTAGTGTGGCCTGCAGCAAGCAAGAACAACGTCACAGGTCACAGAGAAAGACAGACTGGAATGTTCTGAACTTGACAGTTCAGAAACTTGAACCACAAACAAGGGCAATTGTACAGAGCCTGCCATGTACCAAACAAGGCAGATATGGAATGGGGGGAGGGGGAACAGCCCCACCCTTTAGTAACTCAGAATGTGGCCCATCTGCCACAGAAAGTGCAGGAAAATGATGTGGTCCAAAACTGACCTCAGCTCCACCAAGCCTGAGCCTTATTAACGCCTTAGGCCAGACCAATGGTGCTCTACTGTGCCACTGTCTACAGTCCTGGCCAGGAAATAAGTGGCACCCTCCAAGACCTCCAGCTTGCTTCAGCCTACACTGATACAACAGCTTCCAGATACCACCTAGGTTCCAGTGCTATTTCTGTTGTAACCCAACATCTGGCCTTAAGGGCGGGCCTCTAAGCATGAAGCCAAGTGTGGTGGCTACATGACAAGGCCCTATCTTAAAAAACAGGAGGAGGAAAGAAAAGGCAAAGAAGAAAAAAAAAAGACGACGACGAAAAAGAAAACGAAAAGGAAGACAAAGAAAAATAAGATGGAGGAGGAGGAAAGAAAGTGAAGGGAGGCAATGTTACTTAATCACTCTGTCTTACCTTCAGTAACTTTAAAGTGTATTTCCCATCTCACTTCAAGCCATAATCTTGAGAATAAGAGCTGACAACACCAGGCTAAAGAGATGGCTCAGTGGTTAAGAGGACTGGCTGCTCTTCCAAAGGACCTGGGTTCAAATCCCAGCACCCACATGGCAGTTCACAGCTGTCTGTAATGGCTGAGTGTGGTGGTGCACGACTTTAATCCCTCCACTCAGGAGGCAGAGGTAGCTGCTGGATCTCTGAGTTCAAGGCTAGCCTGATCTACAAAGTGAGTCAAGGACAGCCAAGGATACACAGAGAACCCTGTCTCAAAAATCTTAAAAAACAAAAAAACACACCAAACACGGAAGTGCATGCCTTTAATCCCATTACTCTGGAAGTAAAGGCAAGCAGGTTTCTGTGAGTTTGAGGCCAGCCCTGTGTACACAGCAAGTTCAAGACAGTCAGAGTTACATGTAGAGAGACCTATCTCCAAAAAATAGAGAGGAAAGAGAAGAGGGAAGATGAAGTTATAGTTTCTCTTATCTTTATGACCTAGAGGGGACCTATGTCACCTCCCCAGGTAATCATTAATATGTTAATAAGCTACTTTTCTAGAGATCACACTAGCATCAGTTCCATTTTTCAAAGTATAAAAGAACCAGCTGGGCATAGTGATGTATGCCTATAACCTCAGCATTAAGAAGGCTAAGGCAAATATCTGACTATAAGTGAATAGATGCCATGTGCATCCTTCTGAGTCTGGGTTGCTCACTCAGGATGAGCTTCTCTAGTTCCATCCATTTGGCTGCAAATTGCATGATTTTGTTGTTTCTGATTGCTGAGTAGTATTCCATTGTGTAGATGTATCATAGTTTTTTTTAATCCATTCTTCAGTTGAGGGACATCTGGGTTGTTTCCAGTTTCTAGCTATTACAAATAAGGCTGCTATGAACACAGATGAGGAAACATCCTTGTGATTCAGTGAGGAGTCATTTGGATGTATACCCAGAAGTGGTATGGCTGGGTCCCGAGGCAGAGCTATTCCAAGTTTTCTAAGATATCAGCAGACTGATTTTTTAGCCATATAGTACAGGATAACTACACTACAACCATCGCACCAAAGGAAACAGGAACATAGACTTTGTTACCTGTTAATGAGACACTTTGCCCTAGTGGTGCTGCCTTGTAGGCCCCCAGTGTATGAGGGGGATCTTGGCTCTCATATGACTGTTGAACTGGGGCGGGGCACTGATACTTAGGGACACTCCACTCCAGAGGAGTGGGATGGAAGGGATAGGGGGTAGAGTGTGGGAGGATGGGACTGGGAGGGGTGGAAAGAAGGCACTGTGATGGAGATGTAACCTGAAGTAATAAATAAACATTAAAAATTAAAAAAAAAGAAGAAGGCTAAGGCAGGAAGACTGCCAAGAATTTGAGACTATTTTGGACTACTCATCCAAAACAAAATTTTAAAACCCTGAAAATCAAAGTTGTTTGTTCAAGGTCATACAACTGGGAAGGAGAAGAGCTGAGCCTGAAGCAAGGTTACTCTAAATCCACTCACTACCTTCTCTGTTGGCTCCTCCTAAGAACTCTTCTAAAAACAACTGTTGGCCCACGTTGGCCCGGTGTGGTGGCTTTAATCCCAGCACTTGGGAGGCAGAGGCAGGAGGATCTCTGAGTTCAAGGCCAACCTGGTCTACAGAGTGAGTCAAGGACAGCCAGGGCTGTTACATAGAAAGACCTTGTCTCAAAAAACTTATTTAAAAAACAAAAAACCACACAACTGTCATTTTCAAAGGACAGGGGAACAGGAAAACTGTACCTGGCCCACAGCCAGTTTTATTCCTCCACTTTCCCAACTAAATGGAAAAGGCAGGCAGGTTGTCCAAGTACATCTCTAGTCCAAGAACACTGCCACTCCTTCATATTCTTTCTATTCTAGGCTGCCACAATTCAAGCAAGACCTCCTGTAATGTCCTTACAGCTCCACAGTCTCATCTTCAGTTTCTAGAAACGAGGTCAATGGTTTAGCATTAGAGACCACCGTGATCTCCTCCTGGTAACATCAAAAGGAAGAAAGTGTCTTCAGAAGCCCTCATAAGCTTGGAAATACCACCAGGCTAAAGAGTAGATCAGATGATTACAAGGGGACAGTTAGAACCAAGATCCCAACTTGCTGAGCCACTCAAAATCTCCAAGCCATGGTGTTTGGGACCTAGTGAACTTGAAAATTCTGCTTAGTTTTACTCCTATCATATCTGTCAATCACATAGATTTTTTGAGATAGTATTTCTGTCATTAGGGACTTTCTTCCTCCTCCAAAAAATAAAACCTTTGTATTATATATGGAAACAATCTTCCTGAAGATATCAAGATTGCTCTTTCAAATTATATACACATTCATATTTTTCAATTTTATTTTCATCATTTTTAGTGTGTATGTGTGTGTCTGTGGGCAGGTATATACATGCCTGTGTGCCAGTGCCTGAAAGGCCATTGGCATTAGATCTCTCTAGAGCTGAAATTACAAGCAGTTGTGAGCTGCCCAACATGCTGGACCATCTCCTCAGCCCCCACATTTAAATTTTTGTCCCATCAGTACACACTTTAGGAGTCCTGTGTGGAGCTAGGACTATTACACTCTGTTATTCAGCAAGTAAGTTTTATGGATCTGAAATCTGTGGAAGTTTCCATTTCCCAACATGAGCTACCAATGTTGGATTTAAGGTTGAGTCAACATCCCAATTATGTAAGTACAGCAGCTGCTGGATGCCTTCAGGGAAAGGAGGCCAGAGAGGGTCAGTGGTTGCAAACACTTGCTGCTCATACAAAGGACCTAGGTTCAGTTCCCAGGAACCACATGGCAGCTCACAACCATCTGTAATTCCCTCTTCATGTCTCTGAGGGCTCAAACATGTAAGTGATACAAGTGATACATACACACACATGTAGGCACAGCACTCACACATATAAATCATTTTTTAAAATTTCAACTCATTATCCAAGTTTTTTTTTTTTCTTTTTCCATTTGTCTAACAGGACTAAAATTCAAGTACAGCTGTCTCTTGGTATCACAAAGATTACTGGTTCCAAGATGCCCATGGATATCAAAATCTGAGGATGTCCTTTGTTTAAAAATAGTGGGGCTGAAAGCAAGGCGGTGGTGGCGCACGCCTTTAATCCCAGCACTCGGGAGGCAGAGGCAGGTGGATCTTTGTGAGTTCGAGGCCAGCCTGGTCTACAAAGTGAGTCCAGGACAGCCAGGGCTACACAGAGAAACCCTGTCTCGAAAAAAAACAAAACAAAAAAAAATAGTGGGGCTGGAGAGATTGTTCAGTGGCTAAAAGCATCCGCTGTTCTTCCAGAGGACCTGAGTTCAATTCCCAGCACCCATACAGAAGTTCTCAACTATAACTCTAGTTCCAGGGGATCCAGTGCCTCCTTCTGGCCTCTGCAGGCACCAAGCATGCACATGGTGCACAGACAGGCATGAAGACAGAACACTCATACACATTAAAAAACAATAAAGAATTTCTTAAAAACAAGCATAGCAGCTACTCACAAACACCCTTCCATAAACATTAATCATCTCTAGATTAATTATAAGACCTAATGCTGTGCAAACAACTGTCATGCTGTATTGTTTAGAGAGTAACAAGAAAAAAGTCTACATATTACCCAATATAGACACATTTTCTCCCCCAAAACTGTCAATGTAAGGTTAGCTGAATCCATATATGAAGAACCACCAAGGTTATGGAGGGCACATATATTTTATATGAAATGTCTTATATGAAAACAACCTGTAAAATGCAGACATTTTTGCAATTTTGCTACAATATTTGCTAATATCGATGTCCAGCCCATAGAGCGAACAGGGGAAATTTAAAACACACTTATGGAGTTTGAAAAATAGTCTTTTGTATGTGTTTTGAAGTTACATAAGACTAACTGAAACACTGAAGAATGTTTTAACACTAAAACTCAATGCATCATTACGTGTTAAACTGCTGCAAAGAATATGGGAGAAGGCATTCAATAAATTCTTGTACAACTGACATATGAGTTTAAACATGTTACTTGAAAAATTCCTTACCTTGTCACCTTAGCACCACCCTATCTGTATCTTCCCTATTAAAGGTGCCACCAATGGCTCTGACATCTGTTCATGCTACCACTCTATCTATAGTTCTAAAAGTAAGCATGTACTTTTAGACAAGCATACATGGAACAAATGAGAGCCACCAACAAAAGTATTCATTCTAAAGAACAAAGTAACAAGTCATCCTGTGTTAACTATTTATCTACAACTGAATTCACACTCAATGCTAAATCTATTTATTTTTCCAGGTTGCAGTAACAAATATATACATTGGTTTCAGGGCATGACTGATACCTACCAAGGCTTTTAAAAAAGCAGACAGGATACAGAAACAAAACCTGCACCTGAAAATTAGCAGATACAACTATTTTGTTTTCAGTCATAACACTTAAAGAACCCTATACTGCTTTTTAAATATTTTATTATTTTTATGTATATAGGTGTTTTGCTTGCATATATCCCTGTGCACTATGTATGTGCCTGGTGCCCACAGAGGTTAGAAGAGGGTTTTAGATCCCCTGGGACTGGAGTTACCTATGGTTGTGAGCCACCATGTAGTGACTGGGAGTCTAATAAGGTTCTCTGGAAGAGCAGCCTGTCCTCTTCACTGATAAGCCATCTCTCCAGCTCCCTACAGTTTGCTTTTGACTGCCCTTGCTAAATGAGCTATGTAGAGTTATACAGCTGTATATAAATGAGCTATAGAATCTGGTTTTGAAATCAAATAAAGTAAAAATTGAAGACTTGGTGGAAAATAAGGGAGAAAAAAAAGTGCCTACAGAATATACACCACTTATTCCCTTCTCCCAAATTCTTACTGTTTTCCCTCTTAATAGAAAAGAAAGGATAGTGTAAGGCTTGGTATGTCGTTTAGTTGGTAGAGGACACACACAGCATGCACAAAGCCCCGAGTTCAATTCCCTGTACCACATAAACTAAGCATAATGCAAGCCCAACATACCGAGAACACTGACAAAGCCACAACAGTCAGGCTCTGCGTCCACCATACACCACAGAATCCTCCATGCTAATACCCAGGTATTCTCCTAGACGGGTAACTGTGCAGGCAAGTACTGTGACCATTTTGATCTCTTTTAAAACTATATAAAAATATGGGCTGAGCATGGTGGCATATGCCTTTAATCTGGAGGCAGAGGCAGATTTCTGTGAGTTTGAGACCAGCTGGTCGACGTAGCAAACTCCAAGACTGCAGAGATTGACCCTGTCTCAAAAAAAACCCAAAGCCCAGCAGTGGTGACAACTGCCTTAAACCCCAGCACTCGGGAGGCAGAGGCAAGTGGATCTCTGTGAGTTTGAGGCCAGCTTGGTTTACATACTGAGTTCCAGGACAGCTAGGGCTATGTGGTGAGACTCTGTCTCAAACAAACAAACAAACAAACAAACAAACAAAATGTATATAAGGCATCCAACCTATATATTCACTAAACTACATGCTAAATAAATAACTAGATTTACTTTTTGGTTTCTTTTCTTTTTTCTTTTTCTTTTAGGTTTTTAGAGACAGGGTTTCTCTATATATCCCTGGCTGTCCTGGACTCACTTTGTAGACCAGGCTGGCCTCAAACTCACAGAGATCCTCCTGCCTCTGCCTCCTGAGTGCTAGGATTAAAGGCGTATGCCACCAACGCTCGGCTGTTTGTTTGTTTTTTTTTTTTTTTTTTTTTGTTTTTTTTTGTTTTTTTTTTTTTTCGAGACAGGGTTTCTCTGAATATCTCTGGCTGTCCTGGACTCGCTTTGTAGACCAGGCTGGCCTCGAACTCACAAAGATCCGCCTGCCTCTGCCTCCCAAGTGCTGGGATTAAAGGCGTGCGCCACCACCGCCCGGCGTTTGTTTGTTTTTTTAAGACAGGGTTTCTCTGTGTAGTTTTGGCTGTCCTGGAACCCAGCCTCCAAAGTGCTGGGATTAAAGATGTGCGCCACTGCCGCCAGGCATACTCATAAATTATTATAACTTGAGGGTACACATAAACAGGAAAAGAGATGAGCCAATGAACTCTTATGAAACCCAGAGCCTGTTTTTCTTGCTACTCTGCTATGTAACAAAATTCCCATAAGATTAAACAAGGAGAAAGATGGCCTTCCTACTGCAGAGTTTCTATGAAGGTGGATGGAAATAATCAAGGACTGATAAAGGTGCACCCCAGGCAGCATACCATTCACTAAAGGTCTAAAAATGCCCTCAGAATACCAAGAAAAACAACTAAATATAATACTTTGTTCAGTAGCTTTCAGGGATGGGGAAAAGGAGAATATATGGGTGTTTCTTTCCCAGCTGACTAGAGACATACAGTTACAGATGTGTGTTCACACTGCCTTTAAGAGGGTGGCTGATTCCATATAAAGTAAGCCTGAGGAAGTCAAACCCACAGCTATGAAGGGGTTCTGTCTGACAATGGGGGGGGGGTTGGAGTGGGGAGAGGGAATAGGTAATAAGTAAAGAGGTAGGGTTGTGGGATTCTTCCAGATGACTGCTATCTCCCAATCCTCAAGTAATTATCTAGGAAGTAATATCTAGGAAGCTAACAGTTCCTGCCACTGTCTCACCTGGAGGACACAAATAAAAAACAACAGGATACAACCCAGGGGTCTGGGGTCAACTGACATTTTTGAATGACAAAAAAAAGCACAGCACTGGCATGGTGGCTTAAGCCTTTAATCCCAGCACTTGGGAGGCAGAGGGAGGATCTCTTTATGTTCGAGGCCAGAAGCCTGGTCTACAAAGCAAGTCCAAGACAGTCAGGGCTGTATTACAGAGAAATCCTGGTCAAAAACAAAAAAAAAAACACACAGCACAGCACAGGGGGAAAAAATAGTTAAGAAACCTAGCTGTCATGCAACTGTACTCATTTTAAATAAGTATTTCCGGGCTGAAGAGATGGCTCAACAGTTAAGAGCATGTACTGCCCTTGCAGAGCACCGGAGATTAATTTCCTGCAACCACATTGGATGGCTCACAACCACCTGTATTCCAGGGCCAGAGAACCCAACATCCTTTTCTGTCCTCTATAGGTGCCTGTACTCAAGCACACATACTCCAACCCCCTAAAACACACACATACACTGAGACACTGACAGGGTTTCTCTGTGTGTAGTTTTGGCTGTTCTGGAACTCACTCTGTAGACTAGGCTTGAACTCACAGAGATCTGCCTGCCTCAGCCTCCAGAGTAGTGGGATTAAAGGTGTGTACCACCACGCATGAGTCCAGGACAGCCAGGGGTACACAGAGAACCCTGTCTCAAAAAGCAAAACACAAGCCGGGTGGTGCAGGTGGGTCTCTGTGAGTTCGAGGCCAGCCTGGTCTACAAAGTGAGTGGGAGCCTGGCTTTTCTACTGATCCTTTCAAGGTAAGCTCTGAGCCTCCCAATTCCCTTTTTTTTTTTTTCTTTTCTATAAGACATAAAGAGGATCTCAGAATTCAATGTCCAATTCTTCCAACTTTAATGAGCCTACAGTTTGTCTTCATATAATTGGTTTGTTGCACAGGAATCTGATGGAATTCAGAAACCTACCGACCCAAAACTTTTATGCCAGTACAGTACAGCACACCTTTAATTCCAACTTTACAGGTGGACTAAAAAGACAGGTGGGGGGCTAGAGTGACAGCTCAGTGGTTAAGTGTACTCTGCTCTTCCAGAGGACCTGAGTTCAATTCCCAGCAACCACATGGTGGCTCACAACCATCTGTTATGGAATCTGATTCCCTCTTCTGGTGTGCATGAAAACAGCATTCATATACATGTATGCATACATACACACATACATACATAATTTTTTTGTTTGTTTTTCAAGACAGGATTTTCTCTGTGTAGCCTTAGCTGTCCCGGACTCACTTTTGTAGACCAGGCTGGCCTCCAACGCACAGAGATCCACAGAGGCCTCCCAAGTGCTGGGATTAAAAGCATGTACTACCATGCCTGGCTTAAATGAATCTTAAAAAAAAAAAAAAAGACAGATGAATCTCTTGAGAATTCTAGGCCAACCTAGTTTATATAGTGAGTTCTAGACAGCTAGGATTTGACAAATCTTGTCTCAAAAAATAAAAATGGCAGGTAGATCTCTCTGAGTACCAGGCCAGGCTGGTCTACAAAGCAAGTTCCAGGACAGTCTGGTTACATAAAGAAACCCTGTCTCAAGAAAAACCAATAAATAAATAAAATTAAGAATAATTTGACTCCTCACTGGGCCTCTTGAAACTCTAGGACTTGGTAATAGAATTTGTATTAACAGCAGGGCCTACTCCAAGTCCCAGCATTTTTGACAATGAACTCTGCCAGGTAAGTTATAACTGCATTCATAAATATTCATACACACACATCTGAAGAACTTTCCGAAAGGACTAATCTCTGGCTTGGCTCCCAATACAGAAACCCAGAGAAGGCTAACTAAAGTTTCCCATTTCTGTCTGCCTTGGGGGATATGTGCCCTGCCCTCTGTTCTCTAGCTAGAAACTGTCTTGTCACTGATAAAATAACTAGGTGACTTTTAAGTGTGTAGCATCAAGAGATTTTACTAATGAACTAGAATCAAGAAAAACAAAAACCGTTGTTGATCTGAAGGCTACTTCTACTTAGGACAAGGGCGAAAGGAGAGAAAAGCCATTACATTATTCCAGTAAAACGGCTGGCTTGGTATGACTGTTCAGGATTAGATCCCATAAGAGGAAATGACACTCTCAGCAGCACCATCTGCTTCTTCTGGTGTCTAGCCTGGTCTTTTTTTTTTTTAAACTCAGCTGCAGCCAAAGTCCACCTGTACAAGGGCTGTGAGAGCTGCTCTAAAGAGCATGAAGCCAGGCATGGTGGCACACCCCTTTAATCCCAGCACTCTAAGACACACAGGTAGGTGGATCTCTTTGAGTTCAAGGCCAGTCTGGTCTACAGAGAGAGTTCCAGGGCAGTTACACAGAGACCTTGTCTCGAAAACACTAAAAAATAAAGAGCATGGTTTCTCAGATCTGCATATTCACTGCACTCAAAGTCACTTTAGATCTTCCCCTATCTTACTAGTTAACTCCCCAGAAGGTAAATGGAATCCTGGACAATTTTTACAAGGAAAGTAAAAACTTCTGAGAACTACAGATCACATTTAATAATGAAGGCACTGTGGCATATTGGGTATAGGTCTCTGAAAAGTACAGCAACACTTTAGAACTGAGTGAAAATACTCAACTTTTTTTTTTTTTTTTTTTTTTTTTGGTGTTTTGAGACAGTCTCTGTGTAACAAGCCCTAGCTTTGTAGACCAGGTAGCCTCGGACTCATGGAAATCCACCTCCCTCTGCCTCCCCTGTGCTGGGATTAAAGGTGTGCACCACCAGGACCAGCTACTTTTTTTTTTTTTAAGAAATAGCACACACGTACTAAATGTAGATACTCTTATGTCAAACACACATCATTAGGTGCCACACCAAAGATTTTAGGGCAATCACAACAGATCAAGACCAAGAGAGTTCTAACATTATTCTTCCTCAAACAAACTGCATTACTAAGTAGGTTAACCTTAAAACAGAAATACGGATGGAGCTTTAAAATATAGCCCTAAGAAATGAAAACACATGTCCATACAAAAATTTACCCAAGAATGTTTTTAGCTGACTGTGGTGGCACATGCCTATAATCCCAGTACTTGGGAGGCTTAGCCAGGAGAATCTCAAATTCAAAGCCAGCCTAGAATACATTACTGTAGTAAACAAAAACAATGTTGTTAGCAATATTACTCAACGTCAAAAGTGGAAGTAATGCAAACATCCATTAGCTCTTATTTAAGATGTGATATAGCTATAAAAAAAATTATTTGGCAATAAACTGGGATTGAAGAACAAATGCTACACCAATAAACCTTAACAATAGTAAGTGGGCTGGAGACAGGGATGGCTCACAATTAAGAACACAAGTTGTTCTTCCATGGAGTCAGGGCTGATTCCCAGCACCCACAAGGTGACCCACAACTGTGTATAACTCCAGTCCCAGGAGATCTAACACCATCTTCTGATGATACTGTTTGAGCATAGTACACAGGCAAAAGACCCATATACATTTAAAAAGAAAAAGAGAGTAACTGGAAGTGAAAGAAGCCAGTTACTGAAGACTACATCTCATAGTTATAATAATAGGAAACGTCCAAGCAGGCAAACATACAAAAAAGTACACCAGTGATGGCCATGTAGGAATGGGGAGATTGTAGATGAGTAGTCTAAAATTAGATTGGAGATATACTAAAAAACAGTTGCGCTTTACATACAAATGTCTAACAACTAATGCACAGAAAGTGGTATAAACTGGTCGTGGTGGCACACCTTTAATCCCAGTACTCGGAGGCAGAGGCAGGTGGATCTCTGTGAGTTTGTGGGTCAGCCTGGTCTACAAAGAGAGTCCAGTACAGCCAGAGATACACAGAGAAACCTTGTCTTGAAAAAAAAAAAAGTGGTATAGACTGGGCGTGATTGTATACATCTTTAATCCCAGCACTCAGGAAGCAGAGGCAAGTAGAACTCTGTGAATTCCAGGCCAACCTGGTCTACATACTGATTTCCAAGACAGCCAGAGCTATATAACAAGATCTTGTCTCAAAACAAAAAATAAGAAAAAGTTAAAAAGTGGTACACCTATACAAAGAAATATTACTCAGTAATAAACAGAATAAAGTACAGATACATGTTATAACACAAACCTCAAAAGCATACTAAGTGTAAGAAGTCTTATGAGTGGATTTTTATGATATGTAAGTTATCAGCCAACAAAGCCATTTCTTTAAAAAAAAAAAAGGCACATTGTTGGGGTAGTGTTAAGCATTCTAAATGTTAATTAATTGGTTCTGCTTGCTGTCTGTTACTTACATTGACTCTGATTGGTTAAATAAAATGCTGAGGCCTGAGATTGGGCAAAGACGGAGAAAGGTGGGACTTCCTGGGATTAGAGCAGGAAGACTGCGCTTTAGAAAAAGCATTCCAGCCAGCAGCAGCAAGAAGAAGGAATTCCAGCCAGGAGCAGGAAGAAGAAGACATACGCCATGGGTTAGAGAAAAGAACCTCATTCCACATGGCCAGGAACATCGGCATATTGTGGAGAATGGCAGTCCAAGGAGACGTATGTATATATGGGGTCATATTTGGGTAATAGAATTAAGAGCTAGCTTAGATGGGCTAGGATTGCACAGCTCAGGCCAAGGCTTGTGAAAATCTGTGTGGTGTCTGTATGCTCATTTGTAATGGATGCTTAAAGATTAACAACTGCAGAGTCAATTAACTATAATATAAATACTAGTAAATAGCCATTTAATTTAATTAGCCATATTTTTTTACATATGGCACCCAACTACGGCAATTAGAATCCATGCTTACAACCTGAGAAGGCCCAGGTGAAAGCCAGTTTCCTAGCCAAAGAGCAGGGAAATAAACCCAACTGCATTTCAAAGGCTACCTTAACAAAAGCTGTTGCCTTGCAGCAAAGTTGGAGAACTAAAGCTTAGCTTTCCTTATGTACTAAAAAACTGGCAGCCTTCTAAACAGAACTTGAGAGCGGAATTAACCGCCTAGATTACAAATGGAGGAATTCATAATGCCTCAATACTTTTGGATTCCAATTGAGTTTGTTCCTCTTAGCATGCAAATAATTTTTACCCTGACAATTGTGGTTCTATGTATCTTTTTTGAGAAAGTTCGGACTAGGATAGTCTTAAAGGAAAGAATTTACAGATGGAATGCTAAATTGCCAACAATGATAATGAAGGAAAGAGGGAGGCCTTTACTGATAAATAAGGCAACATTGATGACAGCTGGAGCTAAGAGCGCCCTGGCTATGAGGTGCTTCTCAGGGCTATCTGGTAAAGGTCCATCAATGAAATACAGTCGCAATTAGATTCCAAGTAATAATGAACAAAGCTTTAAATGCAGCATGGGATGGCATGGTTAGATATGCCAAGGCTTTTGGAATGTTGTTTCTTTGCTTGACTTTTGTTTAGATGTCTTTGATTTTCCTACATCAGGAGGTAGAAAGGATTATTTTTCTGGTTTGGCTAAAACTAAGAGATTTTTGAAGATTTTGGGCAGATTTCAAAATGTCACTACAGCTCAAAGTTACTCTCAAGGTTAAAATGTTACTAAAATCTGGGATTTAAGTGAAATATTTGAGCAGGGTGGTACTAGCACACGCCCTTAATCTCTTAATCCCATCACACTGGAGGAAGAAACAGGCAGATCTCTGGATTCTAGAACAGTGTAGTCTAAACAATGAAGGCAGGGCAGGAACCCTTATGATAAAATAAGACTGCTTACTAAAGACAGTCTAGAATTCAAAAATGACACATTTTTCCTTGATGTTAAGTTTAATAATGTCCTTACTGATCTAATGGATAAATACACATAATCTTAAATGTATGTAAAAAGAAAATGGTCACAAGCCAGTCTCCTTAGGTGTGGGGCTCCCACTGGAGAACTGGTTTCAAGAGGCATTTTGCCCCTAAAAGAGGTATGTTAATCTCTGGGTGTGGTGGTGCACGTCTTTAATCCCAGATCTTTGGAGCCTGAAGCAGACTAATCTCTGTGTGTTCAAGGCTAGCCTGATGTGCAAAGTGAGTCCAGGACAAGGATACACAGATAAATCCTGTCTCCAGAAAAAAAGAGAGAGAGAAAGAGATATATTCTGTTAACCAATGTAAGAACCCAGAGTTAGGCTTGGGAACATGCAAACTGCATGCCTCCCACAGCCAACAGTTAAGAAAAGCTGATATGCTATTTTACACTAGTCTCCTTAAGAATGGAGCTTCCATGGGAGAATTGGAACTCAAACTAATACAAAAAATGATTTAATTAATGTTATTGTTTAATAAGGGTAATTCAATTATTTAAGTTTATACCTTGGTCTCAAAACTTGGGAGACAAGGGAAGAACAGGTTCCGTGTGTGTTCGAGGCCAATCTAATCTACAGAGCTCTACAGAGCAAATCAAGACAGCCCAAGCTACAAAAACCCTGTCTCAATAAGGATAGATATATCCACATAGAAATTAAATCTCCAAAGAAAGGAGAAAAGGAAAGAAAAAATACATAAATGCATACCTTTGTTCCCAAAAAATGGGAGACAAAGACAGAGACAGATTGGTTCCTTTTGAGTTTGAGGCCAACCTAATCTACAAAAAGCCAGAACAACACAGAATAAACCTGTTATAATCAATTAATAAATTTATGTCAACTGTAGAGGAGAATACTTAAACTCCATACAGTCTTATACTGTATTTTCAATTTAAAATAGATTATATATAGCATATATATGTAATACTATTACATGCCATGTTTTTATATGGCATTCATGGAGACTTACAAATGTCTTTTTGCTGTTAAAGAACAGAAAATATCCTTAATTGATTTGTGCATCCTGCACATCCAAGGCATTTTGGTAATTACAGAACTATATGTTACTTGTGAGAAATTATATTATTTTCAGAACAGGACCTGAGTCCAAAAAAGACAAGACAAGACAAGTAACCCAAATGATCCAGCCTCATAGACCGCCTCAATAGCTGTTTCCTCCAAAATCTGCATCCAGAACAACTTCAAACAGCTTGCTGAGATGGCCTAGCCTCAAAGTCTGTTCCAGACAGGACATCAATAAACCCCTGAACTTTCCTTCCAAAGTCCAGCTTCAAACTACAAATTGCTCAGAACATTCAAATCGCAAAGCACATGGAGACTGGACAACAAATGTTACAATTTACTTGCTTAACCATTTTTTTTTCATTTTATTTGGGCCCCTAAACAGGTTTTCTGTGACCCAATTCAGCAAGAAGAAGCTTTAAGAGAGCAACGTCCCATACCCAAAAAGTGGGGTGGATGTTAGATGTTGTTTATGGGTAATGGTTACAAACTGTTATATGGTCTTCTTAAGCAAGGTATAGGAAGTTAGACTTGGAGATCTCTTTTTCTTTTCTCTATCCTTCTTTCTCTCTTATATAGTGGGAAAAGACTTGAAAAGAAAAAGAGGGGGGATATATGTATATAATATAGAAATGATAAGATATAAGGATAGATTATTGAATCTGCTCTGAAACTTAAAATTATTGTTATTCTTTAAATAAGGTTATTTTTTGATTCATTGGTATAGAATTTTGTATATTGGTACAAAAATAAGATAAAGTTTGATTCATTAGTATAGAATTTTATATTTTGACACATAATATGTATATTTCAACTCTTGTATAAGGTATTGTGCCTGTACAAATCATTTAAAAGTATAGGTTTACTTCCGATCCTTTTATGGGTTGCTATTGCAATCTATTTAGGAGTCTGGATAATACAGGTTGATTGCTGGCCAGTCAAGCTTCTGGTCATGTCAAATACTAGTCTTAATTTATCACAAAATAGACTTAATATGTTAAACAGATAGTAAATGGTTAAAAACATACAGTTTGTTTGTTCATAGATAGATAGAGGATAGATGATTGATAGATTTATAAACAAATCGATAGATGTCTTCAAAACCCTCAGAGGTATACAGAAAATGGCATTTAAAGATGTTTTTATCATTATAAGAATCGTTTGACTTAAGACAGTCAGCTTCTGACAGCTCCCATTTGACTTGGAAGAAGACAATGAGCATCAAAAAGAAATCTCCCATCAGGAGATAATTGCTATTGGGCAAAAATGCCCCTGCTCTCTCAACAGACTATATATAGTCCAAAGATGGACCAGAGCTTAAATGCAGGTAAGTTGATGTCCTGATTCTGCAGAGACAGAATGGGAAAATCCTTATTTCCTGCTGCACAATTTAGTCTGTGAAAAATGCTTGGCCAGAAGGCTGAAGATGATGCTCCAATGATATCAAGTGATATTTGGGACTGTCTGGGTAACAAACTGTCATTTCTTTTTGGAAGCTGCTCTCCTATGCTTCCTACTCACTCAAATAATAACTTTATCCCTTCTTATGTCTTTGATGGGTTGAAGGCATAATAGTTATAAAATTTCAATTGAACTTGAGTTGTTAAGGATTTAAAAGGATATTTTCAAGTCTAAATGAAATCTTTAGGTTTATAAATACAGGATATGATAAAAATTATTCTGGTTCAGAACTTTAGACACAGCAAGATAGATGAGATGATTTTTTTTCTTCTTCAAGATTGCCTGATACAAATAGGCTAAACATTATGTGTATAACTTTTATATATGGTTTTCTTGATTGTTTCATATTTGTTCTTATTGTTTTTACTATATGAGTTAAAAATTTTAGCCATTTTTTTTTTTAGACAAAAGGAGGGAATTGTTGGGGTAGTGTTAAACATTCTAAATGTTAATTAATTGGTTCTGCTTGCTGTCTGTTACTTACATTGACTCTGATTGGTTAAATAAAATGCTGAGGCCTGAGATTGGGCAAAGACGGAGAAAGGTGGGACTTCCTGGGATTAGAGCAGGAAGACTGCGCTTTAGAAAAAGCATTCCAGCCAGCAGCAGCAAGAAGAAGGAATTCCAGCCAGGAGCAGGAAGAAGAAGACATACGCCATGGGTTAGAGAAAAGAACCTTATTCCACATGGCCAGGAACATCGGCATATTGTGGAGAATGGCAGTCCAAGGAGACGTATGTATATATGGGGTCATATTTGGGTAATAGAATTAAGAGCTAGCTTAGATGGGCCAGGATTGCACAACTCAGGCCAAGGCTTGTTAAAATCCACGTGCGGTATCTGTGTACTCATTTATAATGGCAGAATAAGGATTAAAGGCTGCGGAACAAATTAACAATAATATAAATACTGGTTAAATAGTTTAATTAGCCAAGTTTTTTTATTATTTCTTTTTACAGCACATGACAAAATAAAATGCTAAATGCTAGAAGAATCTCCTTGAGTAAACTTAAAAATGATTAGATATAGAATACCAGAAAGTCATTTGAATTATTAAGGGTGAGTCACAGGAAAATGGTTATGGAATAATGCTGAGAAAAAAAAAAACAAAATTCAAAACTGGATGTTTAGGGATTATCACAAAAGATGGTAGAAATAGACTACACAGAAAAGATGTGTTAGGTTGCACAATGATATTTTTCCCCTGTATGTTCCAAGCTTTCTGTAATCTTTTTCCTACTTTAACGGTAGTTAAAGGAAAAAAAAATTCTCCCTCAGTCTTCCCTCAAACAGTCTGTAGATACAATTACAATTTAAGATGAAGTTAGGCATCCTAGCTCCTTGGTTCCCTTTCTCAGACTTCCAACCCACTTAGTTTACAAGAGATCTACTGAGGGCAAGCCAAAGGAAGAACTGGACTAACATGCAGCTATCCTATGCCCAGAAGCAGTTTCAGTCACAGATTAGTCAAAAGCCAAAACCTAGTCAGCCAAAGGTAACTTCAGCAAGGACTACTGAAATAGTTTACATAAAAGGTAAACTCCAGTATGATCGAAAACTTCTGTTGGTGTAACACTGCTGGTGGTAAACTGGATTTAGGCAGAGTAGATATGTGTTCCTCCTTGAGAAAAGTTGGTAAGAAAGGGGAGTCTGGAAGAGTCCGTATTCAAATCTCTTTTCTTGAGATTTTGCTCCCAATCTCCAACTACATAAAAAAAGATTCTTGAACCATTTACTTTTCAACAGAAGAGAGTAATAAAGAACAGTCAGTCACCACCTCTGTAGTCACCACCTCTGTAGTCTGTAAAAGCACTGAATCCGCTGTTACAGAAGAATATCAGGCTAATTTCCCAAATCACAAAAAATAAAAATAAACCACTTGTATCAGTTCTCGGGACGGGGTATATCAGGGCACACAGCTACCAAGAAATTTTAGAGCTCTCTCAACACTGACCACAATAACAGGCAATACATCTGTTTCTGCTTGAGAGAATGCTTTGCTAATATCCTGTTTCAGGAGGACTGCGTGAATTCTTGGTGCAGCCTTCAGATGTCTCCAGGAAGAAGACACATCACAGAACCACCAGAGTCTGAAATCCCACTCAGTTCTTACTACAGCTGCTACGCTCCCTGCTACTCTTTCTTGTGCCCAGCACTTACTTTCACAGACTCAGCCTTGTCAGCAGTTAGTCTTTCAGTGACCCAGCTGGGCACCACTTCCAGATCTGCCAGGTACCTGGAGACTGTGGCACCCAGTTGAGAACCAGAAGACAAAAGCAAATAAAGGAACCTTGCTCCTTTCCAGCCCCAAAAAATTGAAGGGGGTGGACAAGCAGAGATATGAGATGCCTGCTAAACCTCAGCTTTCTCACATAAGAAAATTTTACAGGGTGACACTCATTAATATACATTAACCAAAGGAACAATGTCTACTTACTTGAACCTCAGTCATGGTGTAGTAAATTTTTCATGCACAAGGTCAGTCACCCCAAGATTTGCCTGACTGTTTCCTGGGTCTTAAGATCAACAACTTCAAATACTCATCACAAAGCTTTAGCCCCAACCCTAGGGTGCATTCTTCCTTCCCATCACCAAGCAAACAGCCCTCCCACATCACAGTATTTTTCACTGCTTTAGGTTTCGAAGGATCCTACAACGTGGCATTATGAGCATGAATTTTCTAAAAACCATTCGGCTAGGTGAAGGCTCATTGTTATTACATATGTGGATGTTGTGATTTTGGTTTTTTATTTGGTTTTTTGGAAACAGGGTCTCACTAAGCAGCTCATGCTAACCTTGAACTCAAGATCCTCCTTCCTCTTCACCCCATGATTCGAATGTGTTCCCTAAAATTTTAGGTATTGGAAAAATCCTCAAATTCATGTCTTGGTTCTAGCTGGAGGTAGGACTAGAAGGTGAATGGGCATGATTCACAGATAACTAGGATTAAATGAGGTCATGAGGGTGGGCTCCCATCCTCACCGCACAAGACTCAAGTTACCACGTGATGCCCTGTGCTGCGTGTTATGATGATGCAGGATGATAGTGGCAAGTTCTTCAGCTTCCTTGTTTCCAGAACTGTGAGTCAAATAAATATCTCTTAGAGACAGACAGTGATCCCTGCATAGATTCAAGATTTGATTTCTTCAGAGAAAGCAAAAGAATCGCTTGTACATATTTTTGTTTCAATGTTTGCCTTTAACCCAAATGTCATAATCCTCACATTCAGGTCTGCAACACAGCCATCTTTGCTTTTAAAGTTAAAAAAAAAAAGCTTCCTGATCTCTTTTCTCCCGTTCTCCTGCTACTTGAGAGAATGCCCTCAGCAGGAATCCCATGAGTTCAGGTAAACAGAGGAAGGAAATGAATTTTGTCCATCACCTTCAACTAGACCACATGCCATTGTAAAATGTGTGGCACCCAGGTGACCACAAGTGGGCTATAAGGAACTGTCACTACCTATCATGAATTGTCACTTGGCAAATAGGGAAAACACAAGCACCCATATTCTCTGGCTTTCCTTCATTGTCAGCAAGTGGTTCTGCTTCATTCTCCTGGATCACCTGTTTGGTGCTGAAACAAGGAAAATCACGTTCCTCATGGAATTTTTACCTTTTTGCTTTGCTTTTAGACAAGGTCTCACTTTTGAGTACTGACTGTCCTAGAACTCACTATGTAGATTAGACTGGCCTTGAACTCTGCCTCCCCAGAGCTGGAATTAAAGGCATTTGCCACCATGCCCAGTCTCAACAAAAAGTTTAAGATTTATTTGTTTATCTGTAGGTATCTGTGTGCATTCAGAAGCCAGAAAAGGCCATCAAGTCCCCTGAAGCTGTGAAGTTACGAGTAGCTGCAAGCTGGTTGGACACTAGGAATCAAATTCTAGTCCTCTGCAGCAGCACTCAGTTACCAAGCCACCTCCACACTCTCTAACTGAATTTTAAGATACTTTATTATTTCTATAAGCCTACAGAGGATACCAGCACTGAACACTTGTCAAGCAAGCTATAGATACAGAAAATGCACAAGGAAAAGTATAAAATGAGAGCAAAGGTTATTTTTGTGTGGGGGGGTATCTTTTGGTTGTTTTTTATTGTCTAATCTTGGCACAGGGTTTCACTGTGTGTGTACCCAGGCTAGCTGGAACCCATGACCCTCCTACCTCTGGACTCCCCGATGCTGAGATTACAGACATGCAGAACCAAAGGCAAGTTTAATCTGAGAACTGGACAAGCACAATGTGTGCAAAATAATAAACGTGTAAAAAAGTCTCACTTTTAGAAGCCATGTGAATCACTACTTTTGGAGGGTGCATGTTTGTGTGTGTGTGGAGGAAGTGGTGAAGCAGGAACAGTGGAGGAGGAAATCCCCTGTCAGAAGATGCACCATTACATAAGAGCTCCAGTTCAATCACACCATGGAGACCAGCCAGGAAACCAGAGTGCTGGGGTCTTGCCACTCACTAGGCTGCTTTATCTTTTTACCTGTCTTCTCTTATTTCTGAATGCTGGCTCTGGAGAAGCTGGGTTCAGCAAGTCAAACTGCCATCTGGTGGGTTTGCTCTCTCAGGACTGCACATGGAGGCTTTTCTACAGCAGTAGATGAGGGTTTGTTTCGTGTATCATGAATACTGCAACTTCCAGAGTCCCTCTGTAGACAGGAATCCTATCCACAGGTCTCAAACTGATCCTCTCTTTTAATGTGGTGGGTACAAGTTCTTCAAGTAGCAAACTAATGAAAACTACCAAAATAAACTAACATAAAAACTGAGTACCGTGAAGACCGTCTGGTTTTGGTTTTACTCATCACAGTTTCTATAGCACTAGGCAATGACGGGCGTATATGGGGGGAAAAGGTGAACTAGTAGTATTGTGCAAACCTACTGTTAATGTGCATCCGGGAGTTAGGGATGCTTACAATCAGAGAAACAACCTTAAGTAGTGGTGCTTTGAGAAGGATCTAGAGAGTCCAGAACTTACATCTGTGGCCTTAAGTTACTTGTGTGGCTTTTTTGTCTCATCTGAAAAAATAAGGATTATATCCACCCTGCCTCAAATACTATTAAATGAAATCAAAAGTGAAACCGGTCAGTAAAAGGGCTCAATGGTTAAAAGCCTTTGCCACCTGACCTGATCACCTGAGTTCAGTCGCTGGGAGGTAGAAAACTGGCTCCTGCAAGTTGTTCTTTGACCTCCACACCAGCACCACGGTGCCTATGTGTACAAGCTCCCACACTCGAACTCATGCACACTAAATAAATTTAATTTTCTTTCTTCTTTTTTTAGTTTTTCGAGACAGGGTTTCTCTGTGTCTCCTTGACAGTCCTGGACTCACTTTGTAGACCAGGCTGGCCTTGAACTCACAGAGATCCCCCTGCCTCTTCCTCCAGAGTGCTGGAATTAAAGGCGAGTGCCACCACACCCAGCAAATTTAATTTCCTTAAGACTCTTAGCATAAGCTGGGTACACAATACACCTTCAAGAAGTTTTCCACATTATCACTGCTTTATGAAAATATCCCTTTACTGAAGTATAGGAACACCCTCCAACTCAGACAATTCTCACTTCTACTTGAATATGCATCTAATGAAAAATGCAAAGTTCAGAAAACTAAGAAGTCAACGCCAAGGGCATGTCTCTACTAGTCTCCGCTAGATGGTGACAATCTGGGTGTAGAATTCCCAGAGTACAGAAAGTAAGAGTGTGCCTCTGTGTGTCTTTTTTTTTTTTTTTTAACCAAAGGGATTCTAAAAGCAAGAAGCGAATTGATCACTGTGAAAAGTGGAAAGACACTGCAGATCTAGAAAGGAGTAAATATGGCTTAACTAAACTGGATTAATGTCCCCGCACCTCTCCGCACAGAGCACTTCAAACCCCAGTCAGCAAGAGCAACAAAGGGTAGCACATACTGCCTTGTCACCATACAAGTGTGTGTCAACAACACGGCCTTTGCCGAGCCGTGAAGTTCCCGATGAACTTGACGCCTCTTTTCCTGGGCCCTGCTGCCCTCCCAATTCCGTTACAGGTATGTTTTTCCCCCACGGTGGCTGCACAGCCACCACCATGGGGGACCGTCAGACTCACAAATATTTGGGATTCTAGTTAAGGACTAAAAACCAAAGTCCGTATGTCGTCCCTTTAAAATCAAAACACAACAGGAAGTGGCTTCGGCGAATTTCAGCCTACATAATAAGAAAAGTTTCTGCGACCGAAGAGAGACCATGGGCTGGGGCTCCAGAAAGCTCACGCTCACAAGCCAGCGGCTGCAACATTTCCCCAGGAAACCCACCTCGGCCAAGTCTGTCCTGCCGAGCGGGGCCGCGGCTTCACCTGGCCCGGAGGACCAGCGAGGCCACCACACCGAGGCCCTCCGCCTGCCGCGCGCTCCGCGGAGCCCGGCGCTGATCCTCCCGGGCCCCGGCACCGCACAGCCGCGCCGCCTCCCTCCGAGCGGCCCGGCCCGGCCACCTCACCGCGACTTGCAGCGCTGACACCGGCCGGAGCGGGAGCGGGCGGCAGCGAGGAGGCCCGAGTCCCAGCGGAGATGCGTGCCCGCCTGCGCCCTGACAACCAGCCCCGGAGCGCCGCAGACACAAAGCCGGGCCCTGCGGCCGGGGCGGCGGTGACAACTCACCCGCGGGCGGCCCCGAGACCTCCGGGAAGGGGGCGCTAGCAGCTCCGGCGCCGCCGAACCCGCTCCGCCGCAGCGCGCGCCCGCCCACTCGCTCGCACTCCTAGTTGGGTCTCCGCGACGCCTCGCGTGCCCGGGTCCGGCTCGCGCTGTGGGGCACCGAGAGAGGAAGGAAGAGGAGGAGAAGGAGGAGGACGCGAGTGGCGGCAGGCTCCGGAGGTTGGAACGCGGCGGCGACGGCGACGCCAGCGTCACTAGCCCAGCTGGACAGCGCGGGCGGGGGAGGCCCCGCGGAGGGGGGAAGGGCGGCGACGGGGCCTGGGCGGGCCCAGGCGCGCACGCAACAAACGCCAGCGTCGCGCCGTCGAGACCGCCCCGAAGAATCGCGCGCACGCGCCGCCGACCTTGTCTGGACACGCCCCTAGTGGGTGGGGGGGGTGGGCCTTAAAAAGACAGTCGCTCTGACTGAGCCGGCTGGGCCTCCGACTCTAGTTCCCTCCTTCCCAAGAGCCCTCTGGAGCAGTTCTTTTATTGGTATTGTTTGGTTATTATTTGGATGTCTTAATTACTGTCATTTACAAAGGAGTATATGGCTGATTAAGGGGTTCCTTCGCACACGTTGCCCGTTTACGTCTTGAATCGCTCGCCTGACCTATCTCCGAAGCAGGTTATTGTCTCCCTATTAAGCAGCGCTCTAGGTTAAGGTGTGTAACTTAAACTACCTCAAAAGTGCCCTGAGAGGATAGGTGGGTGTGGAAATGGAGATCCAGCCATTTTGATTCTATAAAACTGAGGCGAGCTTCGGAAATCTTTTTAATGACTATCCCTTAGTGCTATTTCTGTGCACTCAAACGCACCTGATGGATCTCAGTTTGAGGAAACTGATGTTCCAGCGAGGGCTGGGCAATCCGGAGCTGCAGGCGCGGCTCTTGGCTTTGCTCTGCTTCTGAGGCTCTCTGAATAGCGTTCAAGCACATCTTAGGTGAGGAAATTGTGCATTGGCCAGCTGCATCCGTTTAACAGTGACCTCTCACTACAGAGGGGTGGCCACACGATAATGGAAACTGTAGCTCTTTCTGCCTAGGTCCTTGTACTCGGCCTGTCTCAGAGGTGCTCAATAAATAGACACTTCTTGAAAATCAGTAGCTCATAAATCAAGCAAGCCCCGTTACCCTTTTCTTTGTTTCTAGGCAAGTGCCCTACCTAGGCTCTACTTGGTGGGGGTAGGAGTAGGGGGTGGAAGTCGGAGGGGCGGGGTCCTTTTGCCAGGTGCCCTTTGGACAAAGTTACACCTCAGGGCCTTTCACCTAGAAAGCTTTCGATAGCCCAGTGGAGGTGACACACGCCAGCACTCGCTAGCACTCTGGAGGCCGAGACAAGCGGATCTCTGTGAGTCAGAGACCAGCCTGGTCTACAAAGACAGTTCCAGGACAGCCAAGGCTACACAGTGAAACCCTGTCTTGAAAAACCAAATAAAAAAAGAAGAAAGGAAGGAAGGAAGAAAGAAAGCTTTCAATAAAGGTGCTGTGAATTACCACCACAAGGCAACCATCCTCTAGACCACTGCTTCTCCACCTTAATGCTATGACCCTTTAAATAGTTCCTCATGCTGAGTTCCTCATGCTGCAATAACCCCAACCATAAAACCATTCTTTTTTTTCCCCCTTTCCCGAGACAGGGTTCCTCTGTGTATCCTTGGCTGTCCTAGACTCACTTTGTAGACCAGGCTGGCCTTGAACTCACAAATCCACCTACCTCTGCCTCCCAAGTGCTGGGATTAAAAGCCTGTGCCACCCCAACAGGCAATTACAGACAGCTGTGAACTGCCATGTGGGTGCTGAGTTTGAACCCGGGTTCTTTGGAAGAACAGTCAGTGCTCTTAGCCACTGGGCCATCTCTCCAGCCCCCATAGCTATTCTTGTTGCTGCTACTTCATAACTGTAATTTTGCTACTATTATGAATCAATGTATAGATCTGTGTTTTCAGATGGTCTTAGGTGACCCCTGTGAAAGGGCTGTTCAGTCCCCTTAGGGGTCGCAACCCACAGGAAGAGAACCGCTGTTCTAGAAAGCTCTCCCACTTGGGCCTACGAGAAACCCCTGATATGTGTCTACCTTATTCCTTTCTTCTCCTGGGAAAAAATGGACACCTGGCATCCTGCTCTTTATTCTTTCTAATAGAGCCGCACTGCCCAGACCATTACGAGGGTGAAAAACATCAGCCTGGCAGAATCTGGAGAGCCTGTAGTTCCAGCACACGGGAAAGAGGCTGAGCCCAGAGGATTCCAAATACAAGGCTATCCTGAGATCCACAGCAAGACCCTGTCTCAAAAAAGAAAAGATGAGAAATGCTGCCAGAGTGTTTACTAAAACTTGTGGTCCTAGCAGGAAAACCCAAGAGACAAGGAGAAAAGAAGTAGGGGAAAGAGTAAAGAAGAGACTGGAGGAAACAAATGAAAGGATAGATGGGAACCAAAAAAAAAAAAAAAAAAAGACAAGGAAAGAAAGTGGGTATGAAGGCACAGGTCCTGTGCCTTCTCATAGGACAGCTGAGTCTCCACTCATGGGTGGCTGTTTGGGCCACTACCAAGGGACTTCATGAAAGACTTCCACATCTCACTGTGACATGGTGTCAGTACCCATTACCAATAGTCCACCAATAGAGAACAAAGTCCCCAGCATATGTTCTGTGTCCAGGGCTCTCCATGACCTGGTGGAATCAGGTCACCCCTCTGAAGAACTGACAGCCAAACCTCCCACCCTGTTGGCAGATCTAACAAGCCACCACCCGTCACACCCCTGAGACCTCACCATCCGCTCCTACCCAGAGTGCCCTTTTCAACCCACCCTTATTTCACCGAGCTTCTCTTTCTGGTTTACCTTCACTTCCACACTTATTTCCCTTTGCTTTATATTGCCAGGATGAGGATCAGGGTAAATCCCTTTTCTCTCTGGTCAATACCGTTCACCAACCTCTTCCCTGCTTCCTAACCACTCATAGCTTACATTCTGATGCTCCTTATAGATCCGGGCCAAAGATCTTACACCCTGCTTATAATAAGCCTTGCTCTACTCCTGTGAAATGAAGATGGTACTCCCTGGCTTAGAGTAAGTTTTGGGTGATGTTGTTGGTTTGGTTTGTTTTTTTTGCCGATGATGAGATATCCCAAGATGGAGGTTAAGAGTGATTTGTGCACCAATTCCTGCTTATGCATGCAGCCCTAATTAAATGAACTGGGACCCACACACCAAAAAAGCCATGGCAGGAGGAGAGAGAGTTACCATTAAGAAGAAAGGGTTTGGTGTCTGGGCATGAGAAGAAGATGGGCTGGGGAATTTGACCAAAGTCTATCAAATGCGCATATATGAATTGTGAAAGGATAAATAAATGGTAATGTGGACTTACAAGAGTCTCAGGCGCATAAGAGCATGGGCTTAAGGAGGAGAGGCTTTTTGGCTTTTTTATGGTGCTAGGGAATCAAATCTAGACCTTTTGGTTTTTGGAAACCCCTTACCCCCAACGGGCTTTTTCTGTATAGCCCTGGCTCTCCTGAAAACTCACTCTGTAGACCAGGCTGGCCACAGACATCTGCCTACCTCCATCCTCTCCCCTACCTTCCCCCCCCCTAGTGCTGGGATTAAAGACATATGCCACTACCCCCACCACCTCCTTACTACCCCCCTCCCCACTCCCCCCACCCCCAGCTTCAAACCCAGGTCTCTGTGCATGCTAAGCAAGCATATTACCACTAAGCTATATCCTGGGGCCCCTGGGGCGGGTTTTTTTTTTTTTTAAGCAGAGTCTAAGTAGCCTAGGCTAGCCTTGAACTGAAGATCCTCTCAAATACCTCCCGAGAGGTAAGACTACAGGTGTATGCCATCCTGTCCTGCCAATTTTATTTAAAAATTGTTTTGAACTTTTGTTGGTTGGCAAAACAGATCATCCAGAAGGGTGCTGGCCACCAAGCCTTATGACCTGAGTTTGGTCCTGAGCACACATGGAGGAAGAAGAAAACTGACTTCCTCAAATTTTCCTCTGACTTCCATCTGTGTGTGGTGGTAGAGATGTACGCTTGTGTGTGTGTGTTCGCACGCACGCACACGCACATGCACAAAAAATAAATAGATATATAAATGTACATTTTAAAACTTTAAAATAGCTTTTAATACAGCAGCTTTATTTTAATATATTTTAATATACAACTTATTACCAGTTCATAATTTAAATGTATATTTAATAAATGCTTTAAAAATATACTTGCATTATTGGATAACCATTACCACACTCAGTGTTATAACATTTTCAAGACCCCCCACCAAAAAAAGACACTCCTGTAAGAGTGGAAGCCAGGGTTCATGAGCATGCTAAGGCATGCTGACTATCACTGAGCTATGTCTGTAGCCTCCAAAATAAATTGTGATACTCTATTATGTGTGTTTTTTTTCTCCTGGCCCCAAGCTCCTGGAATAACAACTCAGACTCAAAATGTGTTTACAAATACCTAGGCCACACAGCTAGGCTCTTTCCCTGACTAGCTAATAACTTAAAAAACCTATTTATTCTCGTCTAAGTTCTGCCACATGACTGGTTCCCTAAGCTCAGGTACCATGCATGTGGCCTCACATCTTCCTGGGTGAATCTCCTGTGCCTGGCACTCTCCACGAATCCTCTCTGCCTACAGAAGTCCCACCTACTATTCTACCCTTTCCTATAGGCCATAGGTTTTGTTGTTATTGTTGACAAGTAGATGCACCCATACAATACACAAGATATTCCTTCTACACTCTACTATCTAGGCAGCCTACTATCTATGTCAGGGAGGTCGGACGAACTCCAGTGAGAAGAAGAAAAGTCAGCCATTGCAGTCTGTCAGTGACTAAGGGGATTTTGACATGTGGCAACTCCTGGTGCTGCAGTCAGGACAGTCTTGGGTAGAACAGATAAGTTGTTCAGTTCCTTAGGAAAGAGCCTGGAGGCAAAGTATTCCTTCCTTTGCCGTGAATCTAGCCAGGAGTGTGTGGGCCTTAACAGCTTCCAAGCAGGAACACAGACCCTCAGCTCTTTGGGAGAAGGAGGAGTGGGGCTCAGAATAAGTGGGTGGCATTGTTGTTGCTATAGTTATGACATATGACAGCTGTAATGACAGCCACTATTTACAGAGCTCCTACTGTGTGCCAGGAACTTACTTGGTAGGAACTTTATCCCTGTAACTTCAAATTCAGGTACCAATCTTCCAAATCGGGCATCATCAACATCATTTTACCAGGGAGGCTCACAGAGAGGTTTCAACCTATCAAAAACCACATAGCAGATATGTTGCAAAACCAGAATTTGTACTTGTTTGTTCTAAAAGTCATTCTTTTCCAAAAACTCCTGCAGTCTCTCCTACTCCTAGCAAAAAATGGTCCTTGTGTATCTGTTCATCTTTCTCAAAGGGCTTTGTTATACACCAGCACATTGTATCCACCCAGCATTTCCATAATATAAGGAGCCATGAGCAAGGAAACTTAAGGTAAGGAACAGATAACTGGCTTACTTCATCCCACACAGGCATTAGCTCTGGTTTCCTGTTTCACGTCAAGATTCTTTGAGTAGCCTTCACAGTCCAAGAAAAGAAACCTATTTGGCTCCAAGGGAAGTAGAAATATTCAGTTGCTAAAGAAAGCAGAAGCGCTGTGGCTGTGTGGGCGGGCCGTTAGGGCTCTACCAGCCTGAGCCAAGGGGCAGGTCCCATCCAAAGGAGGAAGCTCTCTGGGCATGCGAGCTGGCACTGTCGCAGCTGGATGGGAACCGGTGAGAGCCAGACTTGGTATCCAGATCTCTGTAGACAACCAGTGAGATGGGGCTTTACAGAGTTCAAGCCACAACTCCTAGAACAATGCCCTGTGTACCCCAATCCTGTCCCTAGAATATGTGCATCAGCTGGGCATGGTGGCCCACACCTTTAATCTCAGCACCCAGGAGGCAGAGGCAGGTGGATCTTTTTGAGTTTGAGGCCAGCCTGGTCTACACAGGGAGTTCCAGGACAGATGGGGCTACAAAGAGAAACCCTGTCTTAAATAAATAAATAAATAAATAAATAAACAAACAAACAAACCAAATAAATAAATAAATGCATACATATGTACATACATACATACATATATACATATGTACATACATACATACAGAAGGAAGGAAGGAAAGAAGGAAGGGTGCACTGGAGTCTACCTGCCTGGCCAGTTGGTGTGAACCATGCCTACTCCCGATCTTCTGAAGCACTAAAACTCTAACATTTTTATTCCCAACACAGATCCAGGAATCTGGGTAAAAGTGTTGGTGTTGGTTCCATTTTTCATACAAAAGAAAGCCAAAATAGGTCTTTTCCCGTCTCCCTTTCCTATCTGTCTCTGGGGCTCTCTCTCTCACCCCCTCCTTCTCTACCCCCCTTACCTTAACAAACCTTATACCATAAAAAAAAAAAAGAAAGAAACCTAGAAAAAAAGCGTCCACCAGCCTGGACCACACAATACAACAAGACCACATAAGAAAGAAAGAAAGAGAACAAAGTGGGAAAGTGAGACAAGAATTTAAACATGAGAGTCCATCTGCTGTGTTCCCAGGTGGCCAAGGTGGTAACCCAGTGGGAGGAAAATGCCACATCCCAGCATAGGCACACACCCAAGGCTGGCCAACCAGATTTCTTTTGCCCAAGAGCTGGGCGGGGACTCTGGAAGAGAGCCAGCCTGGAAGGAGGGATGGACAGGGGGCAGCTGATGGCCTGAGGCCTTTATACACAACCACCCCGAAAACCTCACCCACACTGCTCTCAGTCTCATGACACAACTGTCCCTTAGTTTTAGTGATTCTTCCTCCTCTGGGTTTCTTGATGGCTCATTTTCTCTTGATAGTGGAAAGGAAATAGGCCTGGATAATTGGTTCAGCAAGTTCTGAGGTGCCAATGGATGGAAGAATGGATTAGTTTCCTCATTCAGATTGTCAGGGCTGTAAGGCCGTGACAGCTGCCACGCAGCCCAGGACATGTGCGATGTCTTGGGTTCAATCCTAGGAAGCAAAAAATAAAAATATATATATAAAAAAACCAAACTTCCAAGTTCAAGTTTATTGTTAAAATTAAATTACAAGGGGGCTGGAGAGATGGCTCAGCGGTTAAGAGCACTGGCTGCTCTTCCAGAGATCATGAGTTCAATTCCCAGCAACCACATGATGGCTCACAACCATCCATAATGAAATCTGGTGCCCTCTTCTGGCCTGTAGATATACCTGCAGACAGAACACTATATACATAATAAATAAATCTTTAAAAAAAATTAAATTACAAAAAAATTATTAAAGTGTGATGTTAATGTGATTCTCAAAATTCACTTTTTTTTCTTGGTTTTTTGTTTTTTTTTTCCATGACAGGTTTTCTCTGTGTAACAGAGCCCTGGCTGTCCTGGACTCACTGTGTAGACCAGGCTGGCCTCAAACTCACAGAGATCCACCTGCCCTTGCCTCCCCAGTGCTGGGACTAAAGGCATGTGCCACCAAGCCCGGCAAAATATCACTTCTTAATTACTTTACTACACTGTACCTTTCTCTCTGCTTTCAAGTTTATCTACATTTATTCTATCTGTATGTTGGGAATACTAATACAGTACAATTATGGCATCTCTTTCCAACTCCATATGCAACAACATCACAGTAACAGCTTCAAATCAGGCTGGGTGTACTTACAGTAGAGAAACAGGCAAATCCTATAATTTAGCTCCCACCTACCTCAGCACACATTGTTAAACATTTACATCTGAAATATTAAATATATCACCCAACAAGAAAAAGAGTTTCCAATACTTGTATCCACAGATGTGAGTGGATAGGAATAGCGGAAGACGTGAACTCAGCACAAGTGGCCCAAGGTGAGCCAAACTTGCCAGCAAAGCCACTAGAATGAACGAGGTTGGGGAACAGGTGGATTACCCAAGGAGTCAGCCAGACTCTTGACACCCTCTATATAACTGGAAAGGTGGGTCCACAGACCAGGCCAGAGATGTTTGGCTTTGGGTCAATTGGCATCTATTTCTTTCTCCCATTAGTTAGATCCTAAATCACCATGGAAGATGAGAGTACACAGGTATGAGAGGAAGCAGGTGACCCCTAGTGGTGATGACAATACTGGCCACAGCCTTCCAGCCACCTGACAAAATTCTCAACCCCTTCCTTAAACAGAGCACACCCGTAGACTCCAGCACCCAGAACAGGACAGCAGGAACTTCTTGTGGAACAAACAAACAGACCATGAGCAGAGCACTTCTTCAAACCAGAGGGCCTCAATCATTATCTCAGAAGCTGTGCCTCTTAGGATAGCAAAAATCTAATGATGTCCTCACTACCATGGAGTGAAGATCATAGCAGAATCTGCCTGTACACCTTATTGTGAGAAATACACGCATGCACACGTTCTCTAAGAGACATATTCACGAGTCATTATAGCACCATTATTCATAGTAGAAAATAAAATGACAACAACAAAACAAAAAGACAACTGAAATGTGGGTCAGTTGGTTGTGGTATGTCCATATGGTGGTATAGTATGCAGTGAATAAAAATGAACAAACTTCCAAGTTGTGAATGAATCTCATGAATAAAATCAAAACTGAAAGGAGCCAGACATTAAAATAGATGCACTATGGGGGCTGGAGAGACGGGCTCAGAGGTTAAGAGCACTGACTGCTCTTCCAGAGGTCCTGAGTTCAGTTCCCAGCAACCACATGGTGGCTCACAACCATCTATAGTGGAATTTGGTGCCCTCTTCTGGCCTGCAGGCATACCTGCAGACAGAACACTGTATACATAAAAAATAAATAAATCTTTTAAAAAAATAGATGCAATGTGGTTTTTGTTGTAAATCAAGAAATTATAAAGAAGGCTAAAATAAATGAATAGATGGTTTTATTTGGGTGCAGAATAGATTTGCAAATCTGGAATGTGGGCTCCGTTCAGAAGCCAGGTGAGGTTCTACTGAGATAAGAAGGGCTGAGGCTGCACAACATGAAAAGCATTCTCCAGGGATGATAACGACTGAGGTCAGTGCAGTGTTGAGAACTAGAATTACGGTAAGTCCTTCGGAATGTCCAGGTCAAGAGGCAAACAGGCTGATCTAGTGTCTGCAAAATATCGTCAGATTCCAGGAAATTCTTCTGACAGACTCAGTTCCCAGCAGGAGTCTTTATGGCAGTTTATTTCCGTCACAAAAATCTCAATGGTTCAGGCTGGGGTTTTTGCTCTGGTTTTTGCTTTTCTGGGATCATTGTGACTAATTGTATATGTGACTATCTATATATCTATATCAAGTTTGGAGACAGGCAAAATTCATTTATAGTGTGAGAAGTCAGGATGGCAGTTACCTTCAGGGGACATTTGGATTAGGACTGGACAACCAGGATGATGAAAATGTTGACACATGATCTCACTATGTAGCTCAGGCTGGCTTAGAACTTGTGATCCTCCCTCCACAGCTTCTCAAATGCCGGGGTTACAATTTTCCACCACCACTCCAGTCTCTTTTCTGGTGCTGAGAATCAATTCAAAGGCCTTTTTACATGCTAAGTATGTGCTCTACCATGGAGCTACACACCCCAGCCCTGTTTTACCTCTTGAGCTAGGTGCTAATTACACAGGCATGCTCATTTTGGGAAAGTTCATAAAGACGTACATTTAACATCCCTATACTTAGTGGTGGCGCACGCCTTTGATCTCAGCACTCTGGAGGCAGAGGCGGGCAAATATCTGAGTTTGAGGCCAGTTTGGTCTATAAGGTGAGTTCTAAGGCAGCCAGGGCTACACAGAAAACCATGTCTCAAGAAACCAGAGAGACAGAGACAGAGAGAGAGAGAGAGAGAGAGAGAGAGAGAGAGAGAGAGAGGCATGATACATGTACTTATTGAACCAGGCATGCTGGTGTACACTTGATATATCAGCAACTCAGGAGGCTGAGGCAGGAGGATTTTGCCAAGAGTTTGAAGCCAGCCCAGACTACATAAGGACCCCCTTCCATCCCCTGGGGGGCGGGTGGGGAAGTATATAGTTTACAAAACAAAACAAAACGAAACAAAACCAAAAACCAAGTTCAATGCTTTAACTATAAATGAAAAAAGATAAAGCTGAACTATGGCCACAGCAATCACTAATATGATTTGTGACACAAATGCTTTGGGCATTGTCACCACTGGCTTCCTTGGCTTTTGAAATGCTGAGCTCTTTAGTAATGTGTTTAAAAATACAGCACAGCACGCTGTTTGGGTAGTTTACAGGTGTAAAACAAGAATGGCAGTAGGTTACTGTTTAGACTAAGCATCTACACTGCTAAAAATCAAAATGGAGCCACTTGGGCCAAAGTTCCGAGTCATTCATCCGAGACTAAACTATTTGTCTAACATTCCAAGAAACCAAGATTAGAGAGCTGGCCAGATTTCGCAAACAGACCAGTTTCAGTCAGCGTGATAACAATGCTCCCTCTGCCTTAGTCTGAGCACACAACAACAGGTATCCTCAGGGAACCCAATGTTAAACACTGACTCTTTTTACTCCTCCGTCTCCCTGTCTCTGACATAAAAGGATTTTAAAATGCTGGATCTGCTTTTTGTTGTTGTTCCTGCTTTCTTTAGCTCTTCCCTATCTCTAAAACCAACTTGTTCTGCTGGAGCCCACAGAGCACATCCTCTATTTATGGAATGAAGTGTGCATGGATTGTAACTAAAAGCACAATCCATAGAGATCTACAAGTACACTTTGTGATTTTGTTCTTTGCTACCCAATGGCTATATTTCTAATCATAACATATATTTTTTCTTATATTGAACACCCAAAGGCTGGCTGCATATCTGTAATCTCAGCATTTGGATGGAAGCAGGTAGATTATGAAATGGGTCAACCTGGGCTACATTGAGGTAGCCTGTCTCAATTAAAAAAAATAAAATTTTAAAAAATGAAATAACTAAAAGCCGGGCGGTGGTGGCGCACGCCTTTAATCCCAGCACTTGGGAGGCAGAGGTAGGTGGATCTTTGCGAGTTCGAGGCCAGCCTGGTCTACAAAGCGAGTCCAGGACAGCCAGAGCTGCTAAACAGAGAAACCCTGTCTCGAAAAACCAAAAAAAAAAAAAAAAAAAAATGAAATAACTGTTTGCCTGCAGGGATCTATGCAACACAGGATGTTCCTATATAGTACAGGGATAACCTATCTATTGCAGACTGACCCATGCTCTCTCATCTGTGAAATGTGTTTGGTGGCAGAATAAATTGGGTAAGACTGTAGAGATTAAATGATTTCATGTTACTAAAAAGCTAAAACCAAGCTGAGTGTGGTGGCACACGCCTTTAATCCCAGCATTCGGGAGGCAGAGGCAGGTGGATCTCTGTAAATTTGAGGCCAGCCTGGTGCACAAAGTGAGTCCAGGATAGCCAGGGCTGTTACACAGAGAAACTGTGTCTCGGAACAAAACAAAACAAAACAAAAAACAGCAACAACAATAACAAAAAACCTGGGGGACTGGAGAGATGGCTCAGCAGTTGAAAGCACTGACTGTTCCTCTGGAGGTCCTGAATTCAATACCCAGCAACCACAAGCTGGCTTACAACCATTGATAGTGGAGTTTTATGCCCTCTTCTAGTGTGTGTGAAAACAGAACACACACACAGACACACAAATAAAAATAAATAAATATTTTTTGAATAAACAAGTTTATTCGTAAATTTAGTCAACATACATAATTGACCTAAAAACTTCAAAGGATACTTTTTTTTGAGACAGGGTTTCTCTGTGTATCCTTGGCTGTTCTGGACTCAGTCTGTAGACCAGGCTAGCTTTGAACTCACAGAGATCCACCTGCCTCTGCCTCCTGAGTGCTGGGATTAAAGAGGTGCGCCACCACGGCCAGCAACAGGATACCTTTAAAAACCACTTGAAGGCCAACTCTATGAAAGGGATTTTGCCAGGACAGTAGCCAGGTGTAACCTAGCCCATCTTCATTGGCAGAGGTCCAATAAACTGAAGCTGTATTCTTACCCCATGTTTAAACTCCACAAGGAAAAAGAAACCTTGTACACCATTTTTCCCCTTAAAGTTAAAAAGAAACAAAACCGAACTCAATCTAGGTACAAGACCAAACAACACAATGGGAAGCTGCACTAACTAGATCGGTAACAGGAGACACTGGTGGAATAACTTGTTACTCCAGAGCCCCTTAGTGTATGCGTTACCAGCTAGAGGGTGAGGAGTTAGTGAACACGTGGTAGAATGAGGACTTATGCAAGGTTTAACACGCATAGCATTTTTCTGCTTTAAGAACAAATGCAGTCTAGTCAGGAAATACCAACTGGACTAAATTACATACACCTTAATGACAAGACTTCCCACCACTTGTGAATGTGAAACATTTAATTTAAAATGTTGAACACTACAATATATAAAATAGGTATTATAAGTGCACATGTGTATTCTATAGCTGCCAGGTTTACTTATTTTATTTATTTGTTTTTTTTTTTAGGAAACTGTTACACTGTGGTTCAAATGTGTATCTCCAACCTTTGAAAAAGCCCACATTCTATCCCAGTGATGTATGTTTAAACATGTGGATCAAGGCATAACCAGCTTTATTGCAAAAGGACCCTGTACACATTTATCAATTCTAGTACCTTAATAGCACCCAGCAAGTCATTAACATACAGAAACATGCATCGTGAGAAGCAAGAAGTATCACCCATCCCTTCTGCATATGAGCAACTTGTCATTCCTGAGCCACAGTGCTCACATCACTGAGGTCTGTGGACAGTCACTCGTCGCATTCATCCTTAGTGAAAGATGGAATGACTTAAGTACAAATGCAACATATTATAAACCATTTCTTACAAAAAAAAAACAAGTCACAAATTAAGCCAAAGTATTTTATAGAATTTACTACAAAATGCCACAAACTTAAGCTCTCTCCCCTCCACTCCCATCCCCGTGTCGGCGAGCCAACTGGATATCTTTGGGCATGATGGGGACTCTTGGCGTGGATGGCATACAGATTGGTATTTTCAAACAACCCCACCAGGTATGCTTCACTAGCCTCCTGAAGAGCACCAACGGCTGCACTTTGAAACATCAAGTCGGTTTTGAAATCCTGGGCGATCTCCCTCACCAACCTCTGGAAAGGCGAGCAGCTCAGTCGATTTCTGATAACGACAGAGTCTCTCTTAGATCCATGTGCCCGGCCTGTAGCGATGAGGTTTCTTCACCCCGCCAGTAGAGGGCGCGCTTTTCCGGGCAGCCTTATTTAGTAGCCAGCTGTTTGTGGGGAGGTCTTTCCCACTCGTGGACTTCCTAGCGGTCTGCTTGGTTCGGGCCATTTTTGTCTTGCCTAGGACCTTACCTGATAAACACCAACGGTGTCCTCAGCAGCAGCAGCCTAAAATATCCCTGGTGTCCAAACAGTTTACAGTGTCAGACTTTGAATATATTAGGTGGCTAGAACCATCGAGCACAGAGCAGCACCCTTCATTCACAAGAAGGCTGGGGACTGTTGGTACTAGGCCTGGAGCTCAGGGTGCTGAGAAGGGAGACAAGACAACAGCTAAACAACAGGAAAAGTGTCAGCATAGCTCAGCATGACAGATTGTGTGTCTCAGGTCAGAGCTTCCCACGGAAAGTTTTGATATGCTTTGTGGTTTGTTGTTTGTTTAAACTTATACTTAGCGGCAGTTAAGAGAAAAACCGAAAGGCTTCACATTTTTAGAATCTACTTTTTCTATCTCTCTTTAAAAAAAAAAAATCTAAAGCCTGAGTTCATAAGGCCAGGAGCTTATCTAAGGTCACAACCCCTATCTAAGTTTCATGTACTTTCCTACCAGGTCTTTATAGACCCTGAAGCTTGGAGCCAATGTCACAGGTCAGTCTAATGACAGTTGTGGGACCCTGAGGAAACCCAAAAGCTTCTGCATGCAGCTGATAAGTGAACCTGAAGTGCTAAATAGAAGGCAGATAAAGTGGGAGAGGCCACATGTTCAGAGGCCCGTTGCTACAAAGTCAGATGTGTGCTCAGGGTCCAATCCCTCACCACCAGCCTGCTGCAGCATAGGCAGCCTGACCCCCACCAACCGTGAGACACGCCAGAGCCTGAAAGTTTGCAGATGGCTCTAGCCATCTCTGCTTCTCCGCATGCTTGCTTGACAGCGAAGCACGTTTGAAATCCAAATACCAGGACTGAGCAGTACAACACAGCTCACAGTGTCCTGGCATCTGGGCTTGCCTACCCAATGCCTGGGAGGACCTTAGGGGATGAGCAAGAGATGAGGACCATGGCATAGCATAGTGTGATCCTTGGAGTCTGGTGATTAATAGCGACTGTCAACTTGGCAGGGTCTAACATCACCCAGGAGACAGACCTTGGGCATGTCTATGAGGGGTTAGTTGGTTAATTGAGGATGGCAAACCTGCCCTAAATTTGGGAGGCACTAGTCTTTTGGCTCTGGCTTTGTCTATAGGGAGAAGGAGAGCTGAGCATCCCTGTCTGCAGATGTGATGTGACCAGCTGCTTCATACTTCCAAAACCTCCCTGCCATGAATTTGTCCTTTAAAGATATTTACTCCTTACAAAATAATACAGGACTACAGGTCTATACCAGGGCACTGCCTGAATTCAGCCGTGGAGGTAGGCTTACACAATGGCCTTTGAATGTTTATTCTGACATTTTCTATAGCTTGTAAAAGTCACACAAGAAACTAAAGGTAGCTTCAGCTTTGATGTATAATTTAAAACATCCATTTGTGCATTCTCACTGTGGCTTCAATTATAAGAAAAATTAATTTTAAAATTGTCTTGTTAATAACTGGTTTAATAAGCGCTTCCCATGAAACCGCATCCATCGAATGCAATGACATTTAAATTTAATTTCCCCTGTCATTGAACCTGATGTATTATTTATACAGCCAGGGACAGAGAAGCAGATTTCCCATTGGGGATCCCAGACCTCCCCCTAGGGTAGCGTCCTCTCTCTCCTGTGGTTGCTGCTTGTCCCTGTATGAGCCACCAATCTTCACCCAGTAGTTCTAAAAACTGTTTTAGACATAGAAGGCATAGCGGCCCATCCATGTTATCCCAGCACTGAGGAAACGGGCAAGGAGGATTGCTGCAGACTCAAGTCCACTCTGACCTATTCAGTGGGTTCCAGGATGGCCAGGGATACACAGGGAGACTTTGTCTCAAACAAAGAAACAGAGAGACCTTTTCACACATAGGGATCCCCAAAGGGCCCCCCAGGCTCTGAGTTTCTGCCTCATATATGCAGTTCACTATTGTCTCTGCTCACACTCCTGCTGCTGGGACTGTGTTTCACAGAACAAACCACAGGTTCAAAGATAAAACTGTTAAGAGTGGAGGCAGGCTGATGTAAGGGCGCACACCTTTGATCCCAGCACTCTAGAGGGAAAGGCAGGCAGATGTCTGGGACTTCAAGGCTAGCCTTCTCTACATAGTGAGTTCCAGGCAGCCAGGGCTACCCACACAAGTGAGACCCTACCTCAAAACAATTAAACAAAGAGTCACTTCAGGCTGAAGAGAGATGGTCCAGGGGTTAAGAGCACTTGCTGCTTTTCCAGAGAACCTGAGATCGATTCTCAGCACTCACAACCTACATCTCATAAACACCTGTACCTCCAGCTCTAGGGGACCCAGAGTCTTCTTTACACAAACCTAGTGCACTCGTGTGTGCACATGTACACACACACACACACACACACACACACACACACACACACGTCCTTAAACAAAAGAACTGAATCATGCATAACAGGGTATAACTCCAGCACTCAGAAGACACAGGTGGGAGAAAGGCATGGAGGCCCAGCCTGGGCTATGTAGTGAGACCATGTCTCCAAAAAAAGAAAATGTTGAGAATTTCTATGTGGAGAGAATTAAAGCTAGACAGGGCTCTTCAAAGCATGTAATCTACTCCTAAATAGGTTCCACACCCAGGTTCTAGTCACTCCTGGCAATGACAGCAGTCCATGAGACAGGATTCTGTGAGAGAAATCGGCACAGAGTCTGCAAGAGGTGGCAGGAAGCACAGAGAAAGGCAGGCGGGACGACTATCAGGGCTGGTCAAGTTTGGGTCTCCAGATCAACACAGGTGTCCCCTGTACACATGCATGGAGACGGGCTGCTGTGCATCCTGACAAGGACAGAGAGCCTGACCACAGGAACTGTGGTTTCCTACATATGAGGTGACCCCACTAATTCGTGGATTCAAGTCTGTCACCAGTAGCTCCAGGCCCTGTCTGATTGCTACGGGAGGAATCCCTCTCCTGACTTCACTCAGAGCTCTTGCTCTTCCCATGCAAGGAACATGTGCCCCCCCCCCCCGCCCTATCCCATAGAGCTCATCTGTGCGGTAGGGTCAGATGGCTTTGGGTAGTAAGAAATTTTTTTTTTTTTTTTTTTGGTTTTTTCGAGACAGAGTTTCTCTGTGTATTGTTGGCTGTCCTGGACTCACTCTGTAGACCAGGCTGGCCTCGAACTCACAAAGATCCGCCTGCCTCTGCCTCCCAAGTGCTGGGATTAAAGGCGTGCGCCACCACCGCCCGGGTAGTAAGAAATATTTTAAAAGGAAAATTAATTTCAGGATGGTTAGAAATATGAAAGTCAAGAATAAGAAGGAAACAAGAGGGGCTGGAGAGATTGCTCAGCGGTTAAAAACACTGGCTGTTCTAAAGGACCCATGTTCAACTCCCAGCATCTACATGGCAGCTAGCAACTGTCTGTAATTCCAGTTCCAGGGGATGTGACACCCTTGCACAGACATACATGCAGACAGAACACCAATGCACATTAAAAATAAAATAAAATAAAATAAAATTTAAAGAAGGAAAAAAGAAAACTTGACAAAGGGAAACTGGCTTCAAAATGTAAATGTTTTCGTTTGAAGCTTTCAGAGAGCCCCCAGCCTCTCAGTCACTCCAGGGAAACTCGCTTTTGAAGTCATCACCCAATAAGGTGAGCTCTTAAACTGAGCCAATAACAGCAAAGCAAATTCAGCCAGTAGGGCATCCTAGCTTCTAGCCAGCTCCTAATAAAGCACACGTGTACACTAGGTGTCCCTTACAAAAGTATGCTCAACCCATTGTGACTTTAGCAATGTCTGTGGGGGCTGAGAAAAGTGCCTCGCTCAACATCACCGGCTGGGAACTGCCAGCACCAGGATTCAAACCCAGGTTTACCCTGACTACAAACGCAACACTTTTATTCTTTTTTTTTTTTTCTTCGAGACAGGGTTTCTCTGTGTAGCTCTGGCTGTCCTGGACTCGCTTTGTAGACCAGGCTGGCCTCGAACTCACAGAGATCCGCCTGCCTCTGCCTCCCGAGTGCTGGGATTAAAGGCATGCGCCACCACCACCCGGCTGCAACACTTTTATTCTACACTGAGATAATGTGTCTTTCCCCTAAAGTTGCCTTGAGCAGGTTAGTATAGTTGCCCAAACTGATTTTTCACCAAGTTTTCTTCAGATCTCCTGGTGCCTTTTTGGAAGTGGGGTAAGGTGTGGCTGTGCTGGGGACCTTAAGCATGCTAGCATGCCTCTCCATCACTGAGCTCCATCCTCAGCCCCTGACCTAAAGTGTGAGGAGCTGTAACCCCCTGGAATTAGAGTTACAGACAGTTGTGAGCTGCCATGTAAGTGCTGGGAATCGAACCCAGGCCCTCTGGAAGAGCAGCCAGTGCTCTTAACCACTAAATCATCTCTTCAATCCCCTACATTTCCTTTTCATGGACTTTTTTGTTTGTTTGTTTCTTTGTTTTTGAGACAGGGTTTCTCTAGCTATCCTGGAACTTGCTCTGTAGATCAGGCTGGTCTCAACCTCACAGAGATTTGCCCACCTCTGCCTCCTGAGTGCTGGGATTAAAGCCCTGCACCACCACTGCCAAGACATGGGCTTCTTTTCTGCCCTGTCTAGTCTACCTAGTACTTCAAATTATCAGTGGTGGAATTTCAGGTCTGCCTTGGAGATAGATGTCTTCCAGTAGGCAGAACTCATGGGTCTTCAGGTAACTTCTTCTGAACAGGAAAGTAGGTAGTGCAGCTGTGCCTGAGTGACAGGGCTTTGGGTACAGACATACAGGTGTGGTGCCCACATTAGTTTTACCAATTCTTTTTTTTGGGGGGGGGGAGGAATGGGCAAGGGTTTCTCTGTATATCCCTGGCTGTTTTGGACTTCCTCTGTGCACCAGGCTAGCCTTGAACTCACAGAGATCCAACTGCCTCTACCTCCCAAATGCTGGGATTAAAGGTGTGTGCCACGACAGACAATTACAGACATCTGTGAATTGCTATGTGGGTGTTGGGATTTGAACCCAGGTCCTTTGGAAGAGCAGCCACTGTTCTTAACCCCTGAGCCATCTGTCCAGCCCAGTCTTACCAATCCTTAAACCTTGTCTCATTGGCAAACCCCAGGCATTAAATTGCTCCTGGGGAGACTGAGTACAAAGTTGGAAGAGTAAGGGCTGTGCTTGGAGCACTGTGTGGGTAAAATACAGGAAGGACCATGCCTTGTGTATTTTGTCAGTGTGAGGTAGGGAGGGCTCTGCCTTGAGCACTGAGACTAAGACTAATGAGAGCCATTCACAGCTTTTCATTTGTTTTGTCCTCTTTCTGTTAAAGTTTGAAAGAACCTCCTAGGGTTCCAGTCTCCTGGAGGACTAAATGGGCTTCCTCAGAAGGGCCCGACCCCTGACCTTTCCTCTCTGCCTCAGTATAGTGTCTTTGGGTCTTCGTTCTGTGATCTCTGGAGTCTTCCGAGCCTCCCAGTCCATGCTGGCCGCCCACCCAGCAACATCTACTCCAGAGGTTTAATCTAGCATTTGGAAGGCTCCCCTTACAAACCCTCCGGTCTGGCACCACTCCCTGCCCCAACAGCAAAGGGCTGCAATGTTTATGCGGCTTTTCCAGCAAGGGCTTTGTGCGGTCTACTGAGCAGCTCTGATCTCCATGGTGCTGTGGAGGGATAGGAATGAGGAAAGAGACACAAAGTTAAAAGGAAGGCCTGCACATACTTGCTCTGGATCCAGCCTTTCTACCCAGCACCTGACTACAGCCCAAGGAGCCAACAGGTGTGAGTTACACATTTAAGGCTCCACTTTGATACTGACCCTGAGGCTCAATTCCTCATCAATTCCAAGCAATAAACTGTGGAATTTAGAGTTCAAGAGGGCATCTCTAGAACATACTTGATGTTTCTGGAATTAGGGAGTGTCTAGGAATTTATCTTTCCATCACTGTTTATGGAGCATTTAAGTATTGTGGGATCCGATTAACAAAGACAGGATTTCTGCCTGTGTTCTTTGTGGGTTATTCTATACAGTATGACTCTGGAATATACCAATGAACGCAAGGCTTCTGTGGCAAGCCTATGGAACGGATTCTCAAAACCAAGTGATCTGGCTAGCAATGGGGCTCCGTGGTAGAACACTTGCCTAGTACCTGTAGGACTCTAGGTTTACTCCTAAGCACCAAAACAGACCCTCAAAAGTAATGTGAGGGCCACCAAGGTGGGTAAAGACATTTGCCACCAAGACTGGTGCCCTGAGTTCTGCCCCCAAAGCCCCCATGGTAGAAGGAGAAAACTGATTGTTAGAAGTTGTCATCTGTCCTCCACATAGGTACAGTGACTCACGCACACACAAACACACAGAAATGAATGTAATTTGTTTTTTTTTAAAAAGCATTTTTGATAAAGATCATAACAATTTTGCAGAGAAAAAAAAAACACCTAACACTCTAGCGAATCCTGGGCTCATGAAACAATTTATCAAACTCAAGGGACACAAATTCTTCACATTCAGTCTTCTAAACCTTAAATGGGACTTGTGGACCCTCCTCTCTGGCTCAACATTATTCCCAATGGATCTCAATGGCTGTCCTAGAAACAATGAGTGGTCATCTGAAACTCCCAGAGTTTCTCTGTCCCCCACCCCTAAGCTAGTCTCAAGTTTGTCCTCAGTCCAGTGGTTCCCAACCTTCCCAATGCTACGACCATTTAATACAGTTCCTCATGTTGAGGTGATTCCCCAACCATAAAATTATTTCATTGCTATTTCGTAACTGTAATTTTGCTACTGTTATAAGCCACAGTATAAATATCTGATATACAGGATATCTAATATATGACCCCAAAAAGGTCATGACCTCCAGGTTGAGAACTGTTTTTTATAAGACTTTGCCATAGTTCTCCCCAGAGCCTTTGCAGCCAAGGGTCTCAGGGGCCCCTACCCCACCTCTTTTAACCCTTGTAGTTCTGGCTACTTTACTATGTTCAAGAGGAGTGAACAGTCATCCCCTCTGGCATGAGGTTTTTGTAAATCCTGCAAGAGGCGCATGAGCCCTCCTGGACTCTTCCATCCAGAAGCCCCTGCCCTTTCTCCCTGGAACTCGTATCATGGAGAGAAATGGTACCAACAAGAGTTCTGAGTGTTTCTCTCCAATGCAAGGACTCGATGGGTTGCCAGAGCATCCTTCCTATTGGCATATCCTTAAATATCACCAGAACATCTCCATGAATACCACCCCTCTAATAGGCTTTCATGGTACTTTTACATCTTCAGATGTCTTACTGGTCAATTGGATAAAGGATGACCTTTAACAGAGTTCTGAACTTCGACTTAGAAACACTCAAGGTACTGCTATAGCTCCAGCTGTTGTATCCACATTAAGGCACTCAGAACAAAGCCCATGACAAAAGGAGCACTTGCCTGATAATTTTCACAATTATTCCAGTTATATCTCACTGGCTGTCTTCTGTTTGCAAGGGAGGTGTGGCAATGGAGCATTTTGTCTGGGCCCAATTCTGTCCTCAATGAAGTCAATCAGGGTCTTTCCTTATTCAGCAAGATTATGGTAAGAATGGAGATGGGGTCTGGGGACATGGCTGAGAGGGGAAGGCCACAATAGCATGAAAACCTGAGTTTGGATCCCCGGAACACACATAAGAACAGATGCAGTAGCTTGCCCTGCTCCTACGCTGAGATGGGAAACAGATAGAAGAATCCCTCCCAGAAGCCTGGCCTAGGCAGGGCCAATCAACAGGAGATTCTGTCTCAAACAGGGTGGAAAACGGGGACCAACACTTGAGCTTGTCCTCTGACCTCCACACAATGTGTGCACTTGCCCACACACATGAACACACAAACAAGTGTGCTGAGTGAGCACAGGTGAAGAACAGAGGCACACACGGGAGGGGGAGATTTAAAAGAAAAGAATGGGTGTTAGACAGCTGCCAGCAATCACTACCCTACTGCTTGTATGCTGGTGTACATATACATGTTAAAGAGGACAGTATTTGGGACAGATCTGCCACTGGAGGTAGCATACGTAGCTGTAGTCTGGCTAGAATTTATACATGCATGTGTTTCCCTATCCCATCCACAAAGGACATACAGGATCTTGTCTGTGATCACTAGCCATTTTCTGATCTGCCAGTCTAATGAAGATAAGAAAATAAAAGCAGTCTAGCTGTATTCTGTGTGACTTCTTTCTGCCCCTTGAGGGTCAAAGACTATTTATTAGCCTTTGCCACACCCAGAACTGATATCACAGCTATTTTTTATGCTTGGCTGATGGCCCAGCAATGGAACACTTCTGTGCCCTCACCCTAAAGGAGACTTGGCCTCTCGCTACACCTGAGCAGGAAGGACAGAGCTTGGGTTGACAAGGCCACCATGTCCTGAGGAAAGATGTCATCCCACATAAGGGCTAGGCATGTAGCTTGGTGATAAAGCATTTACCCAGCATGTGCATGGCCCTGGGTTCAATTCTTAGCACTTCAAGAAAGAAGAGGAGGGCTGGAGAGATGGCTAAGCAGTGAAGAGCACTTATTGCTCTTGCAGAGGACCGGGGCTCAATTCCCAGCACCCAGGGGATCTGATGTCCTCTCATGGCCTCTACAAGCACCAGGCATATGTGATGGAAGGTAGATTTCTTTAGTGAATATGTAAGGGCTTCTGAAATGCAGACTCTTAAAAGGGCATTCGAAGTCAGCCTCAAGCCTCGAACCTGTGGGAAACACCTGGCAGAGTTCACATGGTCCTGGGCATAAGAAGGAAAGCCCGGGAAACTGACAAAAACGGCAGCAGTATTTCCTTCTCTTTAGCGCTCAGAACCCTCTCCTTAGAAACTGGCTAACTTTGAGGAGTCCTGAGAGGAATCAGTCAGTTCTCTGTCCTCCCTGGGAACTGCGGAAGGACCCAGCCCGGTCAGCGCAGTGCCTTTTCCTCTCCTGCTCTGAGTCAAGCGGGTGTCCCCTCTAGATTCAGGTCTGGGCAGGGGTCCTTCGGTCCCTGCCACATGGAAAGAGACTCCTGCCATGAGCCAGCCCAAGAAAACCAAACCAGATGCTGAGGAAAGCCATGGCTGGCGGTGGGAGCAGAGCAGCCTGAGGCTATGCCAGTCCATGGGCCAGCAGTGGAATGAAATGAATGATTGAGGTTTGAGGTGCAAGAGCCCTGAGTCTGAGGAATGGACTGCAAGGAGACCTCAGAGACAGAGGCCACAGCTCTTCCAAGAGACAACAGAGACAGAGCCCTGCCAAGGGGCTGGACTGAGGAAGCCGACCCCAAGCTGGGCAGCTAAGGCAGGCTGGCTGCATGAGCCATCAGTGGTGGCCTTAGGCCTTGAGCCTGAGGAGGCTGAGGAGACCTCAAAGGCAGGCGGGAGGTGGCCCCTGTCCCATGAGGAGGCCCCAGAAAAGCTGCCACACCAAGGCTGACTGAGGAGGCCTTGAGCCCAAGCTGAAGTAAGGAGGCAGCCAGCACGATAGCCAAGTGAGCACAGCACGAATGCTATTGTGGTGTTCCTGCTACAGACTGCTGACCAAGTTGCTCTCAGTGGACCTGCACAAGAGGATCTGGGTATCCCTTTCAAAAGGGTTAGAGTTGCTCCTTAGAAAATAGGTGTTTAAGTATTAGTAAATATAGTTTAATAAAATGTATAGTTACAGGCATGCACGGAGTGCACAGACATAATGAAGGCAAAACACCTGTATATATAATTAAAATAAATGGAGTTGGGGCTGAAGAGATGGCTCAGTGATTAAGAGCACTGGCTGCTCTTCCAAAGGACCTAGGTTCAAATCCCAGCACCCACACAGCAGTTCAAAACTGTCAGTAATGGCCAGGCAGGGTGGTTCACACCTTTAATCCCAGTACTCAGGAGGCAGAGGCAGGCAGATCTCTGTGAGTTCAAGATCAGCCTGGTCCACAGAGTGAGTTCCAGAATAGCTAGGGCTACACAGAGAAACCCTGTCTCAAACAAAACAAAACTTTGGGGCTGGAGAGATGGCTCAGAGGTTAATTAAGAGTACTGACTGCTCTTCCCAGCAACCACATGGTGGCTCATAACCATCTTTAGTGAGATCTGGTGCCCTCTTCTGGCCTGCAAGCATACATGCAGACAGATCACTCTATACATAATAAATAAATAAATCTTCTTTAAAAACCCAAAACATCAAACAAACAACAACAAAACAAATGGAGTTAGGTAAGCGAAGTGTGTGGCACAGATCTGCAATCCAAGCATTAGGAGGCAGAGTCTGAAACATTACAAGTTTAAGGGAGCTCGGATTACACAAAACACCGTCCAGAGATTCTTGTTATTCATACTGTATTCTTTAATAGCAATTTGTCTGTACACAACTCTGAACAGGTAGCAAGTACACATGACACGTTTCTCTGATGTCACCCTTAAGGAGACTCATGTCTGCAGTCATTTAAGAAGCTAGCCAGTGGAGATGGGCTAGAAGATTAGGGAGGAAGTGAGGCTTGAGTAGAACTTCACGGCTGCTTTTGGCACCTGCACTAGCTCCCCGACAAGTTCATGGGAAAAGAGGACAGATAGGAAACACACAGATGCTAGGTGCGAATTGGACAAGAAAAATAGCTCCATTTAAAATAACATTATGGAAGTGTAGGCCGCTTTTCATTCATTCTTGTGTGTGTGTGTGTGTGTGTGTGTGTGTGTGTGTGTGTGTGT
>CAJQZJ010032322.1:5025614-5053138 GCA_907164525.1 Lophiomys imhausi
TGTGTGTGTGTGTGTGTGTGTGTGTGTGTGTGTGTGTGTGTGTTCCACGGCTGGAAGGAATGGGTATTGTCATCCAGCCCTCTATGAAACTGACCTTTGGGTTCAATTTGCGCTCCTGGATAGAAAGATCTGTCTGGTGTCAGGCCTGGAATGTTGCTTTGGAGGACACAGAGCCTCACTAAGAGCTGATGGGCAGAGGACCGGCGCCACCTGGTGGTAAGAAGGCAGAGTGCACATTGAGTTTCCAGTGTCCAGGTTTCCTGGGTCCAGTTTACCCAGATGCCTTCTAGTCCGCCCAGGAGCCCAGAGAAATCCTCTCATTTTCAGCAGCAACCGGAAAAAATAAAAGGCAGCATTCCCAAACAGAGCAACTGAGAGTCCAGTTAGAGACATGGTTTATAAGTACAAAGAAAACTCACCGACAGAAAGTTTGGATTTGCTCATCATTCAGTTCAAATTTAGTGAACAGTAACAATCGCCTTTCATTATTTTGCCAAGCGCGCAGGTATATTGTGCTCTCTGGTGAACATATTTCATCTCATTTAATTCTCGGTATCAACCTTATGAGATGTATTATAGCCCTCTTCCCTTTTCAAAAGTCGGGCAATCAAGTGCTGTGGAGATGGTTCAGTGGCTGCTCCTCCAAAGGATCAGGGTTTCAATTCCCAGCATCCACATAATGACTCACAACTGTGTGTAGCTCGAGCCCTAGGGGATCCCAGACACCATCTCCTGGCCGACTCAAGCACTGGGCATGATAGTGGTGCACAGACATACAGGCAGGCAAAACACCCATACGCATAACAAAACAAAACTATAAAATAAAAGGGGGAAGCTAAGTTTATTGTCAAAACAAAGGGAATGGTTCTATTACAGCCATTCTGTAGTGACCAAATGGCTGTTCAGAGAGGCTGAGTGATTCCCTCAAGGTCACAGAGTCAAGACACAGGCAAACTGGGGCTCTAACTCGGTCATAGACTATGAAGCTCGTGTGCTTATCCTTACATAAGCTGGTGGATATGACCACGTGGCACACTGAGTGGAACTCACCAACCTTACCTTTCTTCCTCCTCCCTTTCCAATCTGGGTAAATGACACTACCTCCCCTCTACTCCCACTCGTTCAACCATTCCAGAAACCTAGGGGTTTTAAACCCCCCCAACACACACACAGACACACTTACCAACTGTGAGTGTTGTCTCTCATGTATCCTTTTTTCCTTCAGTACTGAACATTGAACCCAGGGCTCAAACACAGTAGGCAAGTGCTGTGACACTGAGCTGCGTTCCCAGCCCTCTCACATATACTTTGGATGTTTCCCTCTGCTCTCTGTCCTCCCCGTCTTGGCCTCAGCTCAGGCCCACCCAGTGCTTACCTGATTAGACGTCTGCCCAGCAGTCCCTGTCCTCAGCACAGTGTGGTGATCATAATAGCTTCTCCCATCATGGTCTCTGTGATGAGAGGCTCTGCCTCTGCTGTCCCAGTGGCTGGCACCCAGGAAACACTCAAATCTGAGTGGCTGAAGGTAGTCAGAAGTCATTATTTCCATTTTACTAATGTTCTGTTGAGTTGTTTCTCTTTAAAACTCATAGCTATTGAAACCCTAGGACCCAGTGCCTTCGCTTGTGGCTGAAGTCAGAGCCTTTTTAAAAAGTCTGAGTTAAAATGGACTCATCAGTTAGCTCTACTTCCACGTGACTGGTGTTCTGATAAGTGAGGGGGTTAGGGGCTGGGAAGATGATGGTGAACTCAGTAAAGTTCCTGCCTTGGTAAGCACTAAGGATCCAAGTTTGGTCCTCAGAATCCACATTTTAAAACTGGGCATGGTGATGGGTTCAGAGCTAAGGAAGTGGAAATAAGAATATCTGGGGCTTATCGTCCAGTCAGCCTACTGTTCTTGATGAGTTCGAGGCCAGCGAGATAACCTGCAACAAACAAACAAAACAAAACACCACTGGACCCATTGTAATGTTCCCTCTAGGTCTCCTTGCTGACAGCTCCAAGGTGTAGGCATTTTAAAAAGCTGTATGTGTGTTTGATATGTGTGTGTACATACGTAAGTGCAGGTGCGTGCGTGCCCTGGCACACATGTGGAATTCAGAAGACAGACTTGGTCTTCGCCTTCTGCACAGTCTTGACACCGAGTTTCTTGCTGTTCAATGCTGCTTGAACCATGTTAGCTGACTCAAAAGCTTCCAAGGATCATCTTGTTTCCGCCTCCCGTCTCACCACAGGAATGCGGAGATCACAGACACGGCTGCTGTGTCCAGCTTTATGAGGCTTCTGGAGACGTGCACTCAGATCAGATCCTCGTGCTTGCATGGCAAGTCTTTTACAACTCAGCCATCTTCCAGCTCAGGCATGTTGGTTTCTGCTCCCCCATAGGACATGAGCATTACCTGCTTCAGACATTTAATGCTGAAGATTGACCAAAGCAACTTAATAGCCCTTTTTTTTTTTTTCCTTTTTACGCAGCCAGTTTCACAGCACATATAACAGGCAGAGTAGCTAGCACTGTTGAGATCCTACTCCTTCTCAATGATGCACTAAGAAAAAGGACACATTACTAAACAGTTGTTACTTGAAACAGGAGATCCTGTCTACCTGCAGGGTAGCTCGGAAGTCCTTGCCATTGTCATATCAAGCTGGAATAGTGATGGCCATGAGTGGTTCTTTTTCTATGGGTGAGCTTTTCCTTTCCTAATTTCTGTGTGGAATTTCCTATTTTGATCAGCACTTACTATTTATTTTTTTTTGGTTGTGACCCTAGCCTTTAACAGCTGAGCCATCTCTCCAGCCCAGCACTTACTGTTTATTAAAGTGTAAAATAAAGCATGTTCTTTTGCCAAATATTTCCTTTACCTGTGGGTCTACATCTGAAAATTCTTTTTTTTTATTTTTAGGTTTTTTTTGAGACAGGGTTTCTCTGTATATCCTTGACTGTCCTGTACTCACTTTGTAGACCAAGCTGACTTTGAACTCACAGAGATCCACCTGCCTCTGCTTCCTGAGGGCTGGGATTAAAGGTGTGCGCCACCACGTCCGGCCATCTGAAAATTCTTAATGCTTTAATCTAAAAAAAAAAAATTAGAAATGGTGATATTTTAATCATATTGGTCTGGATCCACTTGGGAGACAGAAAGCCACAGTAATTTAAGCAGGGAAAGCTTAATTTAAAGAGGAATTAAGCTAAGAAAAGAAAACGAATGTACCTGCACACAGAGGTCTAAAATCTTCCTCAGCCTTGGGTGCTCAAGGAAGGACACTGGAGGGAAGCTCCTACCTCAAGATCATGGTTTAGGCCATCTTGGAGAAGGTGGGATTGCAAGCTTTGAGGCAGCAAAGATGTCTACCTGATGCAAGCTGTTTCACAGTTGTTGGGCAAAGTGGAAACTGTCTTCAAAACTGCAGGTGAATTAAAGCTGGAGTAGGAGTCAGGACACTCAAACACGGCGCAAGGCCTAGGGTCGGCAGCTTCTACCTCAGAAGGGCAAAGGAAGGTGGTGGCCAAACCTAGGCGTCACCAAGGGGGGTTCTGGGGGTTCAGCTGGAGGTCAGTGCCACAAGAAGTCCCGGTGCTTCTGTATCACTAACAGGGTAGCAAGAACAGGAAAAGGCCAGTAGCCATGAAGAACCAGGAGAAGCCCCCTTGCCTGCAGCACCCCCAACTCCTCCCTCTCCTGATGAGTTTCCACGTGAGTGTTTTTCCAGGGCGGGTACTGCAGGGTGGATTTGGAGCAGTAAGTAGACTGACCCAGGCTGTTATCAGTCATTAGAACAGGGGTTGGGAAACAATTCTACCGAGAGCGTATAAGCAGTTAAAGCTGTATGAGTCAGGTAGTCTCTGTCAAAACCACTGATGTTGGCTACTGTTGTACCAAAGCAGTACAGACAGTATGTAAATGAACAAGCATGGGGGTGTTCCAGTAAAACCTGACTTACAAAACTGTGGGTGGAGTCAGCCAGTTCCTGAAAATCAAAGCAAATAAAACAAAACCTCCTCTCTGCAAAGAGGAACATGTTTTCAGGGGGAACGAGTGGGGTGTACAGAGCAGAGGCAGAAGAGGGAGGCCCAACAAGAGGAAATTTGTTGCTTCTAAGATAAGATCTTGCCTCAAATCCTCAAGCCTCTTGCCTCAACCTCCAGAGTGCTGGGATTATGAACATAGCTGATGGCAAAAGGAATTTAATAATGATAATAATGTGTACACTGTGTGGTATTTTTTTGTTTGTTTTTTGGGGGGCTTTTGTTTTGTTTTGTTTGCTTTAGTCTAAATTAATGAGCTACTGCATTAGAAGGCCTAAGAAAGAACTCAATAAATTATCTTTAAGGACTGGTGAAAGGCAAAGTAAATCTGCATTTAAGAAGACAAAACTTGGGCTGGAGAGATGGCTCAGCCGTTAAAGGCTAGGCTCACAACCAAATATATAAGAAGACAAAACTCAGAGGGGTTAAAAGAGAAAAGAAAAAAAAATGTCAGAAGTTAGAGAGATGGCTCAGGGGTTAGGAGCCCTTACTGCTGTTCCAGAGAACTTGAGTTCAGTCCTTCCCACCCTGTGGTATGCGGGGGGGTGACGGGGAGACACAACTGCCTCTAACTCCAGTTCCAGGGAATCTGATGCCCTCCTCTGGCCTCTGCAGACACACACGGCATATATTTACACACATGATATAAATAAAAAGGATTTTTTAAACTGCCTGAAATAATATATCCTGGCAAAGTCATAACTGACCTACCCACCTGTCTGGCTCTTAAGTCCACCTTCCCTCACCATTATGGCCTTACCACCATGGACAGGTGGGTGTTGTTTTCTCTACTATATGTCACAGTAAAACTGGGTATGTAACATTCTGATCTTTGGGAGGCAGGGAATCTCCTTGTGGTTGACTCCAGCCCTTCCCTGTGTAATCCCAGCACTTGGAAGGTAGAGTCAGAAGGACCAGTAATTTCAGGGCATATATATATGTGTGTGTGTGTGTGTGTGTGTGTGTGTGTGTTTGTATGTATGTATATGTATATGTTTTTCATTGCATTGACCATATTTTCATGGTTTATCAAAATAAATTGTTTATTGAAAATGTGTTTGCTTACGTATTTTGCATATAGTCTTTCTAGTTCTGCAAGGTAATTTAATGGGATTCTGTGGAAAGAGGAAAACCCAGGTATGGATATGTTGACTTGCCCACCACACCCATCACTACCTGAACCTACATCTCTCCAGATGAACAGTTTAAGGTACAAGCGCAGAGCATGGCACTCAGGATTAGACAAAGTCTGGTCCAGATCCCAGTCCTACCTCCTAGCACCCATGCAACCAACTGCTCCTTTTCTATTTCAGGCTGCATGTCTTCTAAAGCCTTTTGTGGACTTTATTGTGTGGATGTTGGTTGAGCAAACATTCTTGAACAATGGAGACAGTGGCTCCCTCCAGGTCAGAGGGAGGATTTCTTTGCCGGTCAGGATAACTGAAACAAAGGCTCCCTTGGGACAAAGCAGGACCATGCTCACTATTAGCTCCTGTTGTTAGTTGCTCTTCACATTGCTATGGACAAATATCTGATATAAGCAGCTAAGAAGAAAATATTTATTTTGATTCCTGGTTTAAGAGGGGTACAGTTCATCATGTGGCATGGTGACAGGTCACACTGTGTCCAGAGTCAGGAAGCAGAGATACAAATGTAAGAGTGTTGGTGCTTAGCTCACACTCCCTTTTCTTGTTTTTGTTTTTTGTTTGTTTTTTTGAGGCAACAAAGTCTTTGTAATTCAGCACAGGCTAGCCTCCAAGTCAATAGGTAGCCAAGGATAATGAATTTTCTGATCTTTCTGCCTCCATGTCTTGAGTGCTGTACAACCATGCAGGACTTTACATGGTAATGGAGATCTAATCCTAAGGCTTTGTGCATGTCAGGTAAGCACTCTACCAATGAAGCCACACCCCCACCTCTCATTGTCTTCCTTCATTTAGTCCAAGACCTCAGACCATGGGATGATGCTCCCACATTCACACTGGGTCTTCTTCCCTCCCCAGCTAAACCTCTCTGAAAATGTCCTCACAGACACACCTACATGTGTATCTCTAGGTGATTCTAAATCCAATCAAGTCAATGGTGAAGATTGAGCATCACAGCTCCCTTTAAAAGATTAGAGTGCCTCAACCCATAACATAGCAAGTCGCAACATAAGCCCATGTTATGTGCAGCATCTACCAGGTAGCACTCTCTCATCAAGAAAACAAACCCACAAAGTCCCTTGTCTCTAGCCCAGGAGTATCATGTCCTCTGCCAGCATCTATGCACCACGGGGGGCTCACTTGCTAGCTTGTAAGAAGGATAAACTTCAAAGCTTACAGTTCCTAGCATCATCCCCTAAGAGTCGGATCAATACCTCCCACTTCCTCAACCACGACTGCACTTTGGCATCTACTCCCAGTACAACACATTCGTTTTTTGATTGTTTTGTTTTTGTTTTTGCTAGGGTCTCCCAAAGCTGATAAATGTTAGTCTCATTGGATACTCGATTCCAGAAGTAACCCATTTGGACCTCAGCAGCCTTTAGCACAGGGTGCACATTCTTCTGAGTGCTCTCCTCAAATAGCACATTTGCCTTTTGTTCCTTAAGGGTCTCATCCATGGGTCTCCTTTTCCTTTGAAGTCCATCAATTATGCCATCCTAACAACTCATATTTCTTCCCTGGGCCATCTTACTTATATTATTGGTTTTGGTTTTTGTTTGTTTTTGTATTCTCAAATGTTCCTTTTGTTTTGTTTTTAATATTTTTATTACTTCAGGTTACATCTCCGTCACAGTGCCTTCTTTCCACCCTCCCATATTTTTGGTTTTAAACCCTAGCTGTCTTAGTTAGGATCTCTGTTGCCATGATGGAATACCATAAACAAAAGCAATTTGGGAAGGAAAGATTATATTTCTGCTTACAGTTCTACATCACAGTTTTATCATCGAAGGAAGTCAGGGCCGGACCTCAAGGCAAGAAACTGGAGGCAAGAACAGATGCAGAAGCAATGGAGGAGTGGGGCTTACTGCCTTGCCCCCAGGGCTTACTCATCCTACTTTCTTATACACTCCAGGATCATCTGACCAGAGGTGAAACCACTCACAGTGGGCAGGTACTCCCACATCAATCACTAATTAAAAAATGCAACACAGTTTTGCCCACAGAGCAGTCTGGGAGTGCATTTTCTCAATTGAGGTTACCTCTTCTTGTTGTTTTTTGGTTTGGGTTTTTTGGGGGGTGTGTGGTTTTTTTTTTGTTTTGTTTTGGGGACAGGTTTTCTCTGTATAACAGCCATGGCTATCCTGGAACTCACTTTGTAGACCACGCTGGCCTTGAACTCACAAAGATCCACCTGCCTCTGCCTCCCGAGTGCTGGGATTAAAGGTGTGCGCCATCACACCTAGCTGAGGTTACCGCTTCATCTTCTTCTTTTTTTAATTTAGAAACTTTTTTTGTTTATTACTTCAGGTTACATCTCAATCATAGCGTCCTCTTTCCACCCCTTCCCTGTCCTGCCCTCCCACCATCTACCCCCTAACCCTTCCATCCCACTCCTCTGGAGTGGAGTCTCCCTACATAACAGTCCCCCACCCCAGTTCAGCAATCATATGAGGGCCAAGAGCCTCCTCATACACTGGGGGCCTACAAGGCAGCGCCACTAGGGAAAAGTGTCTCATTGACAGGTAACAAAATCTATGTTCCTGTTTCCTTTGGTGCATTAGTTGTAGTATAGTTATCCTGTACTATATGGCTAAAATCCAATTATAAGTGAATAGATGCCATGTGTATCTTTCTGAGTCTGGGTTAGCTCACTCAGGATGAGCTTCTCTAGTTCCATCCATTTGGCTGCAAATTGCATAATTTCATTGTTTCTGATAGCTGAGTAGTATTCCATTGTGTAGATGCACCACAGTTTTTTTAATCCATTCCTCAGTTGAGGGACATCTGGGTTGTTTCCATTTTCTAGCTTTTACAATTAAGGCTGATGTGAACATAGATGAGGAAATGAGGTTACCTCTTCTTAAATGACTCTAGCTTGTGTCAAGTCCTCAAAAAAAAAAAAAAAAACTATCCAGTCCAGGAACCTTGTGTAGGTGATGACGTCCTCAATATAGCTCCAGTACAGATGGATGACTCCAAGATGACTTACCTAGCCATCTGTTGAACAGCCCCTAGTCGACTGATGGAGGAGGCAAAACTGGCATCCCATGCTAGCTAGCCATCCCTCCTGGAGCCACTGTCTTTCCGTGACAGCATCTCACTATGCCAGGCAGCCATCCTTGGTCCCTTCATTTCACACCCTAGAGCCAAGATAGCTTTGAGTGTTGCTCCCCTCACTCTGCCTTCAGAACCTGAGCTCCTCCTTTCCTGCTATTGCTCCCTTTCTGGTCCCAATGCTCCCTGTGTTGGGTAATGGCAGTGCCTCCCTGACTGGGCTTCCTTAGTCTCTTTGGCCTCCTCCTGTTGTTGCTAGACTTATGTTCCTAAAATATAAAGTATGTCTGTGTCATTTCCTTGCTCAAACCCTTCACTTTCAAAGACAAAACAAATTTTTCACTTTGGGGGGGGGGGGGGGGGGGGTTTGGTTGTTTTGTTTTGGGAGATAGGGTTTCACCGTGTAGCCCTGGCTGTCCTGGAACTCATACTGTAGACCAGGCTGGCCGGCCTCGAATTCACAGAGATCCGCCTGCCTCTGCCCCCCCCCCCCCCAGTGCTGGGATTAAAGGCCAGCGCCACCATGCCCGATAAGTAAGCATACTCTAAAGCCAGATTTCCCATGTTACTGATTATCTGGACAATCTTGGGAAATGCACATTCTTTGCCAGCATAGTCTACCACGTTCTCTAATGCTATGTCTCACCCACTCCTTGAGGGATACTAATCTGAAATCTCTTTGGCTACTACCATTCAAAATGGAAGAGGTGTCATCAAACAACATTCATTAAATGGCACTAATTATTTTCATTATATGAAACTAGCAACTCACAAGTTGCATTCACTGGTCACTTATGCTCTGCCTGCCTCAAACCCATTTGTGTGTTTTTGTTGTCTGTTTTTTTCTTTATTTAGGTAGGCATACAAAGTAATGACATCTTCATAATGTGTCATTATATTTGGTTCTCATTTGTTCTCCCATCTTGGGTTTTCCTTAAATAATAAAATCACTATTTGTACCAGGTGCCCTATTTCTACCCAATTACTTGTTGACCTGTTTGTTTGCTTCCCTTTGAGAAGTATGCTGAGTGATTTCTTCATTCCACCCGCTTAAGGTGCCCAAAGACCAGGTTTCTGCTGATAATTGCTATATCCACATCTCTCTGTATATGTATATTACATATGTGTGCGCACGTGTGCTTATATGCATACATAAATGTGTAGTTACTGTATTTTTAATTGCTTTGTCGTCCTCTAAAGAAACAAATGAACGCCCTTAAGTGAGCCACCAGGAGGCGCCAGGAGGCGCGAAAGACCTGCGGTACCTCGGCGGCAGAGGTGGAGAAGGATGCGGCGGCAAGGGAAGAACCCGGCTTCCTTTTTTAAAAAATCAGTGTGAGCCAGGGAGCAGAGCCACGTTATTTTAGGGAGACTTTGTCGCACTACCCCTCCCCCGGATAGGAAGCGTCTGTGCACCCCGTTCGCAGTCTCCCATGGAGAGACGCTGGCTGCTGCAGCCGGCAGTAACCCGACCCCGCCGGCGCAGGGACTGAAGCGGCGGCGCCTGGGCGAGCAGTGAGAGGTGAACAAAAGCCCTTGGCGTGGGGGCCGAAACCCGGACCTGGGGTAAGTGAACCAGCCCGGGGACCTAGCGGCTACCAGCATGGAGCCGCAGGGTTTATGGCGCTCTAAGAGCCCACCCCCTCCCCCCACCCCCACCCGAGACGCGGTGAGGGAACTGGTGAGCATCAGGGGCTGGTGTGTGAGTCCACCATACTGGGGTTGACGGTACCTTTAGCTACACATTCAGCCTCGGAGACTGGGTGCATCTGGGAGGATCCAGGTGCCTTGTGCATCCCGGGCAAACCCCGGTTGAGGGCTGGAGGAAGAGGCAGGCAGAGAGAGCTCCAAGCAATCCCTGCTGGAGAGGCAGGAGAAAGAATCCATCACTCCACTCGGAGGAGCCTTTGGAGACTTCCCTCAGCCCTTTCATCTCCCGGGGGCCCTGTGCCCCGGGTCCTTTTGGCAGAGAGAAATCAACCATAAACTTCTCCCTAGGCAACTGGGGCCCTCGCAGCCATGCACTTTGGCATGAACAGGCCTCTTCCCCTTTTGTGTCCCTGCAAAGCTGCAGCCCCGCAGCCCGCCTAAGCTACAAACAAATAGCTAATCCTCCCGGGAATCCTCCAGCGCCTCCCTCCCTGGCTGCTGCCTTGCGCCTCAATCTTAGCAGGAAGGCAGTGTCTTCAGCGGGCCTCACGCCAGTGTGGTCTCCCCACTGGCCCTGCATTCTAGGACTGAGGGAGACTGAAGCTGCTGTCTGTGGCCCCGCGTTCCCTCACCCCAACTAACCAGCCTAGGCTTTCCAGGGCACCGGTTTTAGGATTTACGTTCCATCAGACCCCTGAGCCTAATCTGAAATCGGATTAAGTTGGGAGGGGTAAATATGGCCAAGGAGGGAGAAGCAGCTCACAGATGTATCCCTCTACGTCCCCTCCTCGTCATCTCAGGGACTCCAACCAAGGACGAGGTCCAGCTATGGTGGACCCGGTGCCAGAAGAGGAGAAAGAGGGAGCAGAGCCCGGTGGCTCAGAAGGGGATGAGGCCACAGCGTCCGTGCCCCCCGAAGCCCAGGGAGCCCAGCAGCCTGCTGCCTCCTCCTCCTCCTCCTCCTCCGAGGCGGCGCCCGGCAAGGCTGAAGTCCCCGGCGGGGCAGAAGGTGGACGTCGGGAGCAGTCCCCGCTGCTGCACCTCGATCTCTTCAACTTCGCCTGCCCGGAGGCAGAGGGCAGCCGCTACGTCCTGACCAGCCCCCGCTCGCTGGAGGCCTGCGCCCGCTGTGCGGTCAAGCCCGTGGAGCTGCTGCCCCGGGCCCTGGCCGACCTGGTGCGCGAGGCCCCGGGCCGCTCCATGCGCGTGGCCGCTGGCCTGTACGAGGCGTACGAGGCGGAGCGGCTGGCCAAATTGCAGCAGTGCCGCGCCGAGCGCGAACGCATCATGCGCGAGGAGAAGCGGCGCCTGTTCACGCCGAAGGGTCCCGCCGCAGCCCCGGCCGCAGCCCCGACCTCGGGCTCGCTGAGCGCGGGCGGCGGCGGCGGCAGCGGCAGCAGCAGCCTCCCGGCCTCGCCTGCGTCGCGAACCGCACGAAGGACTTCTCCCAGTCCCCCCGCCAGGACGCGACCTCCGCCCGCGGCTTCTCGGACTGGGAGGAAGAGCCACTCGCTGGACTCGCTGTCCCGCCGGCGGGACGGCGCCCTGAGCTCCGAATCCGGCGCCTCCTCGTCGTCCTACAGCGGGGAGAGCCTTCGGGAGCTTCGCTGGCCGCCTGGAGCTTCGGCCAGGAACAGCTGCCCCGCGGGCTCCGCGTCGTCGGCCCCCAACCCGCCAGGCCGCCCTTTGGCCCTCGCTCTGGCTCCGCTCACCGCCCGCAGCTTCAGCCTCGGGGACCTGAGCCACTCGCCGCAGACCGCTCAGCACGTGGAGCGCATCGTGCGCCAAGTGCGCGCAGAGCAAGGCCTGCGCGCGGTGCCCGAGCGCGACCGCAAGATCGCCGCCCTCATGCTGGCGCGACACCAGGAGGAGCGCCTGCTGCTGGAGCGGCGCGCCGCGGCCCACGGCCAGTGGGAGCAGCAGCGCGTGCGCGCTGAGCAACGGCGGGAGCGCGAGGAGCGCGAGAAGCAGCGCGCGCTGGAGCAGGGCCGGCGCGCCTGGGCCGCGCAGGTGGAGGAGCGGCGCGGTCGCCGGGGCCGGGAGGAGCGGGAGGCGGCGCGGAGGCGGCGGCAGCAGTGCGAACGCAGCGAGGAGCGGCGGCGGGAGCTGGCGGAGCGCCAGGGCCTGCTGCGGCGGGAGCGGGCGGAGCGCGCCGCGCGGGACGACCGGCTGCGCAAGCTCCAGCAGGAGCAGAACCTGAAGCGGCGGGAGGAGGGCCTGCAGGAAGGGCGGGAGCGCGCGGAGCTGGCCCGCAGGGAGCGCGCCCAGCGCGCGGCGCGGGCCAGAGAGCACCAGGAGGGCCAGCTGCAGCGCGAGAAGCGGGAGCTCAGCCGGGCTGAGCTGGCGCGCCGCGAGGCGCTGCTTCGAGGCCGCGTCCGGCAGCAGCGCGAGGAGCGGGAGGGCCTGCGGAGCTCCCTGGAGGCCAGCCTGGGCCGCGCGCAGGAGAACTACGAGCAGCTGCTGGAACAGCGCGCCCGGGAGCTGCGGGAGCGAGCGCGGAAGGAGGAGCTGCAGGGTCGGCGGGCTAAGGAAGCGGCCGAGCGCAAAGAGCGGGAGCACCGGGCGCACTTGGAGGCGCTGGCCCGGGCCGGGGAGCGACGGCTGCAGCACGCGGCGCAGGTGGCCGAGGAGGCGGTGCAGCAGAAGGCCCGGCGCGTGGTTCAGACTCGCCTGGAGAAAGAGAGGGCCCAGCGCGCCAACAAGGAGAAGGTGGAGAGAGATGAAGACAGCCGCCGCCGGGAGCTACTGCAGGCCATTGGGCGCAAGTTGGAGCGCAGCGAGCAGCTGTCGCGGGAACGGCGAAGCGCGCTGGAGAGCGCACGCTCCACAGCCCGGGCCTCCTTCCACGTGCGGGAGAAGGTGCGGGAGGAGACCAACACGCGCTCTTTTGACCGCATGGTGCGAGAGGCCCAGCTACATGCCAGCCTGGACCGCAAATGACAGCAGGCCTGTGCAGGCCAAGCTGCTCTGTATAGCCAGGTGGGGCTCCCTTAGTCCCTTTGACCACACTCCGGGCATCTCCAGTCCAGGTGCCAAACCATAACTCCCCAGACTAATGAACCATGAGACACCAAGAAGCCAGACGTGGTAATTTTCCGTCTGCCACCATTCTCTTACAGACTTATTTCGTTTGGAAATGACATGGCACAATCTACCCACATCCACTCCTGTCTTTGGATTGGAATAGAAAGTAGCTGGGGAGGGGGAGGGTCCCCTTCGAGAGAGCACAGAGGTGAATGTCGGGTTCCCTGCCACAACTGCCTTGAGCATCTTTCTGACATTTGAATCCAAGATGAGACTGAGTTGCAGGGAGGATCTCCCAGGCTCACCCCTGTCTTTGAAAATACAAGTCGCACAAGAACTTAAAATCTCCCAAGAAAGCACAGCTTTTCGAAGATGTTAGTTCATGCACAAGGGACCACAAAAGCTATTAGTTTTGAGTTCTGTCTAGACTATTGATTGGACACCTGAACGAATTCTGTTCCCATAATTTTTTCAATCGAGTCCCTAGGCTTTCTAGTTAGACAATCATCTGCAGATAATAATCACTTATTCTCATTCTCCCAAGTGGCATAGGAAATGGGTTGGATTGGTATTGCTGTTTAGCTTTAACGGAAGCCCTCCATCCTCCACCTCCCTGGAGGTGACGGTTTCCTTAGGCAGCAGTGTTCCACCCCATGAGGCTTCCATGGAAGGTGACATATTTCAGTGGAGGCAGTGTCTGATGCCCACTTCTTGTGTGTGGGGCCAGCTCCTGCAGACAGAAGTCATTGCCTTATAAAGCAGAGCTACCTTCTGTGCCTGCCCAGGTCACTCTTGCCTAAAGCTCCAGAGCCTTGAATGCAGTCTCAAGGGTGAACCCTGGAGTGTGTAGGATTCCCTCTGTGACTTAATTCAGTTCTCTGAGGACAATTTAGGATCCTTGGCTACTTGCCGGTGGTGGCTGAACGTTTAGAATTGCCCCTGCGCTGAGCTGTGTGTTATTGTTGGTAGGGTATCACTTTTCCCTGGGGGGAGGGTAGTATTCCCTCTTTAAATCCCTGGTACCCTCTCACTTATACCTGAAGTATTTATTCAGTCTCTTGGTGCCTCACCTTTCCCATCTGGCAGATGGGACCATCAGAACTCTCTGGTACCTCAAGGTCTCCTGGATCCAAAGCATCACTTCAGTGTTATTTGTTGGTCTCCTTTGTGCCTTTCTTGACCTGGAGTTGGAAGGCAGGATTGCTATTAGCCTAGTTTGTTTCTGGTAGCATGGATTCCTGGCATTAGACATGGCAGGGCATCACAGATGGTCATTTAGCATCTGAGGTGTGTGTGTTGGGCAGGGGGTGTATTTGCAATACCAAGCCACTCCCTGGTCAGAAGGTTCAGTTATCACTAGGCAGTTTTCCCCATAGAGTGCTCCTTCCATGAGGCTGAAACTGACCCCACTCATGTCCACCTGTCAGCTATGTCTTCAGGGAAGGGGGAGAGTTGACCATCCTACATTAAATCAAGGTCAGGAAGTAAAAAACTTACCAAAAAGAAAGGAATCAGGGTAGAGACTCACTGCATCAAATGTGTTCTGTGTATATTCTGCTGGCAGAATCGTCCCTAAAATGACTGGCTATTGCCCACACCCCTCATCAACCCTACCCCATCACATGCAAAGAGGAGTCTCATGTGGAAGAAAGCTGTGTTTAGGTGTCACGTGTGAGATAATGTGAGACCAGGAGCGGGGCTGTGTACCAAGGCTTGGTTCTTGAATGGGTGGTTTCCCCCTTAAATTTCCTTGTCAGTAGGCTGTAATAACTGGTGTTGTCTCTGAAACAGGAGCATATAACTAAAAAGTTAATGTGATTATGGTTCTTTGACCTTGTGGTCCCTGAGTTGCTTCTGAAACCTTCATAGAAAGCCCCACCCTCAAAACTCGCTTCAGAGTATGGAAGTTTGTTTGAGGAGCCTATCTGGTGCTTTGAACCAAGCACTGGAAGGCACATAGGTGACCTTAGCTGGCCTTTTACCCAGTTTGCTTCCCACCTTACTGGATGGCTTCAGATAGATCACCTTTCTGGGCCTTAGTCCCCATCATGTGGGGTGGGGATCATGGTTCCTGACCCCTGGTCTGTGTAAACTCAGAATGACAATGATGAACGGACCCCATTTCTATCGCTGGAGCTGCAGCTGGAGTTGCTATAAACAGGTGGCGTGACCACTGTGGCTGGAGAGTGTAATGTACCGCCATGATTTGTTGCAGAAGGAACAGTCTTGAGAAACACTTTGCAGATAGTGTCACATGTGATGTAAAGGCCTAGGCCTGAATGTCGCTAAATTAGACACTGAGAGAACCACTATGTAAAGATACAAACATTTTAGATTTTTACCAAATAGTGCATTCAGCAAAGTATAATTAAAACAAAACAAAACAACAACAACAACAACAAAAAGAATTCAAACCCAGTGACAGGAAGAAATGCTTCCTTCAAGTTCCAGATCATCTACTAGGATACTCTACTAAAGTCAGGCATGGTGGTCCACATCTATAGCCCTATTCCTGAGGATGCCGAAGTAGAAGGATACTTAAATTGAGTCAGCCTGAGCTAGATAGTAAGATGCTGTCAAAACAAAAATGAAAGGAGAACCACCTGTAGATTTTAAAGAAATGTTCATGTTTCTCTCTAAAGATGATGACTGTACAAAGTCTTTCTTGGGCCCCTAATTTAAGTTTCCGAAGAGGAGAAGTTTTATTTTACTCTGAAATGCACCAAGAAGACACCGGGGGAGCAGGGATGACGGCTGGAGAATTGTCCCCAAACAGCACTCCAACAGATGTCCAGAATTGAGCACGCTGGAAATTTCTTGACATCTGGGAGATCCCAACCTTGCCACAGCCTCACTTTAGTCTTTTGGAACATTTGCTACTTCAAAAAAGAGGGAATGTGAATAGATGTGAGTGGGGGAAGGGCTGGGCTGGAAAAGCTTTAATTCGGTTGAGTGCCAAGAAAAGAAGCCTAGCCCATTTCAGAAGAAATCATTAATGAAGCTCGTCCAATCTTCTACTGTGGCAGGGACCAGAGTCTACACCCATTTGGACAGGAAAAAGGAAATTTCCTTTTGGAAACATATAGACTGGGTTTTCAATGGAGCAGTAACATGGATTTGCCAAAGTGAAAAGGTCTGCAGGGTAGTGGAGATGGAAGAATGTCTTGGTCTATTTTACTCTGAGACAATACCCAAGGCTAAGTTAAAAATAAAAGAGAGTTGTTGCTGATAGTTCTGGAGGACTAAGAGCATGTTACCAGCATCTGCTTGCCTTCTAATGAGGACTTCAGGAGAATATCTCATTTGAGAGGCACCTGGGGAGGGTTTCACACATAAGACAGGAAGCAAGAGACAGAAGAGAAGCCAGACACACTTGTATGTCAACCTATCCTTAAAGGAACTCAGCCACTCCCACAAGACCCAGCCCATTCAGCAAGACCAGCATTAGTCCCTCCAGAGGGTTAGAATCTTCAGTGTAGATTAGGCCCCGCCTCTTAAAGATCCCACCACCTCAATACTATCACCAGCACCCCATCACATGAACTATCTGAGGGGCAAACTGTATCCAAGGTATAACAGAGAGAATGTAGTCTGTCTGCCACTTAGACTTCCTCTATTACACAGTCTGTTGAAACATGCAACTCTACAGAAGGGGCTACATTCTATTTACCATCAAATCCCCTGTAGCCCATGGTATAGAATCTCACCTAGGATAAATACTTAAATATTGGATGGAGAAGAGGCTGGGGGTATGGATGAATTGATGACAGGGAAATGAATGGTGGAGAAAATCTGTACAGAACATTTGTGTTGTATACAAAACATAGAACATTGTGTATGCAGGCCTCCATTCAGTCAACAAATCATCAAGCACATACTACGTGACAAATACTCTTTTTTTTTTTGGTTTTTCGAGACAGGGTTTCTCTGTGTAACAGCCCTGGCTGTCCTGGACTCACTTTGTAGACCAGGCTGGTCTCAAACTCACAAAGATCCGCCTGCCTCTGCCTCCCAAGTGCTGGGATTAAAGGCGTACACCACCACGCCCGGCCATTACAGGCAGCTGTGAACTGCCATATGGTGCTGGGATTTGAACCCAGGTCCTTTGGAAGAACAGCCAGTGCTCTTAACACCTGAGCCATCTCTCCAGCCCCAGATATATTTTTTTCTATCAGTTCTGTTTGGAGAACCTTGACTAATAACAATATGATACCTTTTGACATCATGTTAGAGCCCAGAGCCCTCATTGTAACCTGTACTGACTGAAACCAAGGCTCTGAAGAGGCTCTACTTAGAGGTGTGAGTGGAGATGAGGAGAGGTGGAGTATTAGCAAGGCAGAGAAAACAGCTGAAAAGAGCAGCTGGCACCCCACATGAAGCCTATCCAGAGATCTGGACCCCTGCCTTTGCTCTATGGCTTAGGCATGAAGAAGCCACATTAACAAGTGATGTTTTGAAGCAGGATGGGTCTGTCCTGTGAGTCTACCTCTTTCTCCAGCTTGCAGATATACCCCAACCTGGCTCCTTTGGCATTCTAACCTGTTTATAATTTGTCTTGGTGATCCACCTCCAACCTTAACAACTAGCTGTCCTCAGGATACTTCTTTGCAGATGCCTGTGTGTCAAACAGTAATCTCTGCTGTGCTGACATCCCGTTCTCAGGATTCATGCTGTTATTAAATAATGTATGCAGGCCTCCATTCAGTCAACAAATCATCAAGCACATACTACGTGACAAATACTCTTTTTTTTTTTTTTGGTTTTTAGAGACAGGGTTTCTCTGTGTAACAGCCCTGGCTGTCCTGGACTCACTTTGTAGACCAGGCTGGCCTCAAACTCACAAAGATCTGCCTGCCTCTGCCTCCCAAGTGCTGGGATTAAAGGTGTGCACCACCACCGCCCGGCTGACAAATACTCTTGTTGGTTAGCTTTTTAAGACAGGGTCTCTCTGTATAGCCCTGGCTGTCCTGGAACTCACTCTGTAGACCAGGTTGGTCTCAGACTCAAGGATCCAACTGTCTCTACCTCCTGAGTGCTGATATTAAAGACATTCACCACCACTCCTGGCCCCAAATACTACTCTTGATGTTGGTGAAATTGAATCTCTCGGATTACTGACCTTAGGGGTAATTTGTGCTACAATGTCATGAACATATGTCTTTGTTTCCCCACTGAGCTTACCTACTTTCCCACCTGGACATACACCTTCTCAGGTAGCCCCTAACTGTCCCTCAAGGCACCAACTTCAAGCCTTTTTAGTCTCCGACAGACAAACCATCTGCCAGTCAGCCATCATTCCAAAGTCATTCCTCCTTTTCCTTCACAGAAGGCTTGAATAATCAGGTCAAATTTATAATGCCATAAACTTTACATTATGCCGGGCATGGTGGCCCACACCTTTAATCCCAGCACTCGGGAGGCAGAGGGAAGGTGGATCTCTCTAAGTTCAAGGCCAGCCTGGTCTACAAAGCCGGTCCAGGACAGCCATGGATACATAGAGAAACCTTGTCTCAAAAACAAAACAAAACAAAAAAAACCAAAACACTTTACAATATTTCGGCATGGGAGAGAGAAAGAGAACAACTGAGAATATCACCTTCCAGGTTGTTATATGTCATTTTAGAGAGGAGGCATAAATAATCATTGTGGACCTAGAAAAACAAACCTCAGGACAAACAGAGTCCCATTCCACATAATGGGGTGTCTGCTCCATCATTCAGCTGTTCTTGCTAAGACAAGACAGTCAGCATTTCAGAAATATTTCCAATGTGTAAGTCCCCCCAAAGAGATTTCTGGTTAGGTCTACATGGATGAGAAAGTTAAATAAGAATATCCCACCCCCCCAGACCCTGATTAACAGCATCCAGACAACTGACATTTCCCACAGGTTGCTAGGTTGACTTGCCTTAGGGGATAAGGAAACGGGTGTTGTAAAATGTGTTTTGTTTTTGAGACAGAGTCTATATGTATCCCAGGCTAGTCTTGATCTTGAAACCCTCTTGACCAAGCCACCAGAGTCCTAGGATTACCAGCATGCATCATCATTGCCTGGCAATATTTTGCATCACTTGACACAACTTGGAAGGGGCTCTTAGGGACCCCGCAGCAGACACCTCTAGGTTCTAGGATCGTTAGGTGTTCTATGTGGTGCCTGACTTTGCGTGTCTGGAGTAGTGCCTAAGTATTACAACTGGTTCCATGCTTGGTTATTATGCGTGTCTCTACAGAAAGGCATCTCATTGACTCAAAACATGGAGCTGTCTGGCATCCTCTCTCCATGCACCTACTCCTGCAGTATGCACCCCCCCAACACCAGTTTGCCCCCAGACCTTCACAACTACCCCTGATACTGCTTGGTTTCTAACAGTTCAAGGCTAGTGCAGGCTAAAGGCAGTAGGATGTTAGGACATGGGAGTGTGGGACGTTTTCTTCTGAAGATCACTAATAACACAATCATTTGCAGAGTTATTGTTCCCCAATTCATCATGTGCAGCCGTGCCCCTCATGATGACAAAAGCCTTTCCCATTCGTCATGCACACTCACACCCCTCCTTTGCAGAAACACCAGTCCCACGTGATATTTAAATCATCTATGGACATTCAGACCAATCCAGCACTCTCCCACCTGCCCCTTTGTTATGTGTTAAATGGAGACATAGATCTTACTTCATAGATCTTTCTTCGTAGGAAGTTGTTAAGATGGTTCACACTTAAGCTCTGGAAGGCAGCACTTAAGTAGTGGACAGTATTTGCTGGTCTTGGGGTGGTAAAGGAAGGAATTAGGGTAGACTTAGCTTGAGCCTGGTGCTGGTGGGTGGGTGGGTTCAAGAATTGGGTGGTATCTCCTCTAGAGTTGTCACAGTCAATCACTGTGTGACAAGATCCCAAATATCTCAAAGGAAGGGGTCTTGGAATAATGGTTTTCCTGGGGCTATACATTAGTCCCAGGTTGGCTAAGGATAGGAGGGTATGTTGTTTACCAAACTACCTTGTTAGGCAGTAGAATTGACATGGTCAGTAATTTTGGAATTTATGTTTTATGGATGTACATTGATGCACAGAGATACTAAGCAGATGGGCTGGCCTGTGCTGGCCCCAGCTGTGCACTGGACATGAGGTGTGCTCCCACAGTATCACCATTCGTCTGTCCTTGGAGGAAATCCCAGGGGAACTTAGAGGTCTCCACAGTCCTCAGCAAAATATGAGAGTGCGCGGAATGTTCCTCCCAGGAATAGCTGCCTGTTAGAAAAGAACTCACAGGATGAACAGAATGTGGATTTGCTAAGTTTGCAATAGGATTACAAGGATGATAATAGCTAATGCATTCAAAGCCTTTACATGGTACAAGTGGACATTTAAATTTTTATTATTACTACTATTTTAATTTTATACATGTGAATATTTTGTTTGCCTGCAGGTGTATCTGCACTCCAGGTGTATGCCTGGTGCCATGCCCTGAGAGACCAGAAAAGGGCATAGGATCCCCTGGAACTGGACTTACAGATGGTTGTGAGCTGCCATATGGATGCTAGGAATCAAACTTGGGTCCCCTAGAAGAGCAGCTAGTGCTCTTAGCCACAAAGCCATCTCTCTGTTTCCGAAGGTCACATTTTAAAGCACTTAACTCTAACAAGATGACTATGAGATAAATACTACTAGTCCCATTCTAGTGGTGATAAATTTGAGATAAAACTAAGCGGTTTTTCCAAAATCACCCAGCAAATGTGGAGAGCTGGTTTGGACCCATCTAGCTTTGCTGGACAATACATATATTTATCCAGTGTGTTTTTTTGCTTATCACAATCAGTAGGAATGGTATTTTATAAATTTTAAAAGGCGTCTTTAGGGTGTCCTAATTTCAGCTGTTTGTAGACCATCAGTAAACCTATGAGACTCAGTGGGTTCTGCTGACAGTGAGGTGGAATGAAATTCACTGCCCAGAGACAAGGGGCCAGTAGTACAGCACCAGTGTCAGGATTTGGACCCTCTGTCTGGGTTTTGCTACCTCTCTGGAAGAGTCTGACGTACACCCAAGCTTCAAAACCACTGCTGTAGAACTACCATTCCCAACCAAGCTAAGTGATGTGTGTCTGTTTAAGCTAACTACATTTAAATAAAATGGAACATTCGGCTCCACACATGGCAAGCGGTCAGCAGCCACATGCTGGAGAGGCCATGGTATGGGATGGCACAAATCTAGAACATCACAGAAAGTTCTACTGCAGTAGTTCTCAAGGTGTGAGTCGAGACTCTTTTGGTGGGTATTGAATGACCCTTTCACAGGGATCACCTAAGACCATTGGAAAACACAGATATTTACATTTACATCTTACAATTTGGTATCTTTTTTTGTAAATTTTGTGAATTTACATTGACAATATTTACAACTCATAACAGTATAAAAATTTCAATTATGAAGTAGCAACAACAATTTTATAGTTGGGGATCATCACAACATGAGGAACTGTGTTAGAGTCACAGCATTGAGAAGGCTGGGCACCACTGCCATAGGGAGCCCTGCTCCAGCATCTATTAGAAGACGTTCACAGACCACAACATTGGTATCACCTGGGAGGATATTTTAGACATAAATTTACCTGGGCTCTATCCCAGACATCTTGCATCAGAGTCTGGCTTTTTTTTTTTTTTTTTGGTAAGATTCCCAGGTAGTTTATGTTCCATATTCAAGTTGGACCATCCTCATTGCAGAAGACAAGTCCAGTTTGCCTTCATGGTGAGCCCCCACTGGTAGATTTTCCCTACCTCCTTGCAATAGTTATTTTTATTTCTCTGTCACATGCCACAACTTAATGGAGAAAAATATTCACTGAAGTGCATGACTTCATATATTTCTGTCTATTGTCCTTGCTCTACTGGTTCTGGGGCTGTGCTGAGTCAAAAGAATATGGCTTCAGGAGCATACGGATGCAACTGTTCACTTCATGGTAAACAGGAAGCAGAAAGCCAGACAGGGACCAGGGACAGATATAACCTTCAAAGCCACGCCTCCAGTAACCCAGCCACTTCCTCAAGCTAGGCCCCACCTCACAGTTTCTACAGTCACCTATGCTAGCACCACTCACTGAGACTCAGCACATGGGGGACATTTCACATTTAAACCAAGATATTCTTCTACCTCAGTGTTCCTTCGTAACTCTTCCTTTGCTGTCAAAATTGTGTCCTCTGGAGCTTGGCTTCCACTTTCTAGGTTTCTAGATGGTATTTTCAAGTTCAAAGGGAATCTGGCACCATTTATTCATCCATCTACCCATTTGAATGCTATGAGCAAGCTTCTCCTCAGTCAGATGTTCTTGTGTTGGGATTCCTAATCTAGACACTCCATGTGTTCTGATGTAGCTGGTGGCTGCAAGGGCCCAGAACTCGGATCCCAAGTATCTCTAAGTTTTCTGGAAGATTTTGTTCTACTGATAAAACAAATAAAATTAAATTAAATTTAAGAATTTTTAAGTGGTTAGAACACTTTAATAAAAAGAAATCCCACTTTTTGTTCTCAGTATTTTGGGGTTGCCAGTAGCCCATTTTATTTATTTTCTGGGTACCATAGGCATTGCCAGCCATAATCAGCTACTCCTTCAAACACGGGTAATCAACTATTATGTGAAGCTAGGGGTCTGGGTGGGAAGGCTTGCCTCCTTCCTGAGATGAGACTCCACTGCACTGGACTGCATTTCGCTTGAAACGGATGTGGCTTTTAGCCAGAGAAGCCTTTTCTGCCTCTTGCCTAAGAGTCACAACAGAAAGGAGTTAGGAATGAAACTGTTTTCAGCTACTTAATGTGGGTATAACCAAAAGCTCTTGGTTTCACAGTCAGACTCCATTGCCTCAGGTAAAGGGAGGGAAAGGAGGAAGTGAGCAAACCTTCTCTCACTAGAGAAGGGCTGGCTACGAAAGTTTATTAAAACAAGTAAAGTCAACCTTGAAAGGTGAAAATAGAGGGACAATGAAGAAGGGAAAAGAGAAAAGGAAGGAAATAAATGGAAGGAAGGACAGAAGGAAAGAAAGAAGGAAAATATAGAAAAGGGGGCCAGGGTAATGGCTCAGTGGTTAAAAGCACTGGCTGCTCTTCCAGAGGACCTGGACTCCTTCCTCAGAACCCATAGGGCAGCTCATAACCCTCTGTAACCTCAGTCAAAGGGATTCTGATGCCCTCTTTTGGTCTCTGAAGGCACTGCACACAGGTGGTGCACATGCAAGCAAAGCACCCATACACATAAAATATGATGAGAGGAGAGACAGAGAGAGAGCTTGTTGTGGTAATGCATGGCTGTAACTTTACAACTTGAGAAGCTGAGGCAGGAGCCTATCAGGGCTACACAGTAACTTCCAGGTCATCCTGGCTTACATAGCAAGATCCTGTCTCAAAATAGGGAGAGGAGGGATGCAGCTCAATCTTGATTGATGTGCAAGCATGAGGATCTAAATCAATGCCCTGATCCCTGTGGAAAAGACAGGCATGGTGGCATGTACATTCCCCAGCACTGGGGAATGGCCACAGGAAGTTCCCTGATGCATGGTGGCTAGGTACCCTTGCCAAATGACAAGCCCAAAGCTAATGAGAGACTCTATCTCAGAACAAAAGATAAACAATTCCCAAGAAATGACATCTGAGGTTATCTGATTTCCACATGCACACTTACACATGCACCTGCTTGCACATGAACACACACATACATTTACATACCATGAATGTAAGAGTAATAGAAATGTATAATCTCTTATGCTTATAATCACACGTGTTAGTAAGTCTTTGGAATTTGTTAGAAGACACTTTTGAGATGCCTCTTCACTATGTGGGCATTAGGATGGATCTTGTGTCTAGCTCAAGTAGCAGAAAAAAAACCTACACAAACCTTCTCCGGGGGAAAGGCACTCAGCTCTGTAACTTTGGGGTCATAGTCTTGCAAGTGTACATCAGCTTGCCATATTGCATAGTGCCAGCATTTAGAACGACTTGGAGTCAACAGATTATACTCATGGAGCAACAGAAAATCCACTGCTAATTTTACTTAGTGTTATTGTCTAATCTTGATGTAAGAAAAGTTGTCAAATGTCCCCAGAAGTTTCAATGAGGCTCCACTGTTCCTGGTCTACAAAGCAATAGACAGGGGTGGTGGGTGCTTTGAATCTATCCCTGCAGTAACGCAGTGTGGAGTCAAACATGGGGTGTCATATCACTGGGACATCCCGGTTCCACGAGAAGCTGGCAGAGATAGCTTCATGGACTGTTTGGGTGAAGGAGTCTGCTTGCACGATGCATATATTTTTGTTGGTATATCTAGAACCCACTCGGTCTGATCCCACAGATTGGGTTGCACAGAAACTCATGTCTCTAGATTCTACAAACTTTTCTGCAGTCTGTGCCCTTCTATCCAATACAAGGATCTGAGGTGATCAGCAGGAGACCGCCTTCCCAGAATGCCAAGTAGCACACAGCAGCTCAGGCTCACTCCCCTGCACCACAGCCGGCTTCCTCAGCACCTGCTCTGCCCTCCAAGAGCTCTTTCTCTGTCTCCATGGTGGTTTTTTTTTTTTTTACAAACCCACTTGTTTACAGGAGGCAGGAATATGCCTGCCATGTTCCTAAACTTTCTCCATGACAACTCAGTGTGAGCAGGCTTGCCAGCTCACAGCTAGCCAAGAGAGGCCCTGGGGGCAGATAATATGCAGAAGCCTAGAAAATGCTGAAATTCCAGTACCAATAGCAAAAGCTGGTCAGTCTGGAGGATAACACATCCCAAACGTGGCAAAGTGGATATTGAACCAAGCAAGGAAAACTAGAGTGATTACACATCTACAGATGTCCAATAATGATACATCAGAAACCAGAGTACAAGGCAACTGGGACCTCTCCTTCTGGAAAACTATTTTGCAGCCAAAAACAGAGAGAAATGGCTGGAGAGATGGACCAGTGGTTAAGAGTACTTGCTGCCCTTCCAGAAGACTGGGATTCGGTTCTTAGCACCCACATGGACTCACAACTGCTATAACTCCAGTTGCAGGGGATCTAATACCCTCCTCTTGTTTCTCTGAGCACCAGGTGTGCACGTGGTGCACATACATACTTGCAGACACTCACATAAACACATAAAACTGAATAATTTTTTTTTTAAGAAAGAAAGAAAGAAAAAAGAAGCCGGGCGGTGGTGGCACACGCCTTTAATCCCAGCACTTGGGAGGCAGAGGCAGGTGGATCTTTGCAAGTTCGAGGCCAGCCTGGTCTACAAAGTGAGTCCAGAACAGCCAGGGCTACACAGAGAAACCCTGTCTCGAAAAAAAAAAAACTAACTAACTAAATAAATAAAAATTAAAAAAAAAGAAAGAAAAAAGAAGAGAAATGATGAGAGACCAGCAAAAAAGAAATTTCTAAATAGGCTGCCAGTGCCTTGAGATTGGAGGGTGTGTGTGTGTGTGTGTGTGTGTGTGTGTGTGTGTGTGTGTGTATGTATGTATGTTCCTGGGTTTTAAACCAGGGCCTCACACATGTTAGGCAAGCCCTACTCACAGCCCTGGATAAATGTTTTATAAACCTAAGTGCTGTCCAGATGGGGTGTGTCAGATGTTTGCCCCCTCCCTTACACTCTGCCCATCCAGCCACAGCTGATCTCACAGTGACCAGGGTGCCTCCTCCCAACGCCCTACTATTTAATAACAGCATGAATCCTGAGAACGGGATGTCAGCACAGCAGAGATTACTGTTTGACACACAGGCATCTGCAAAGAAGTATCCTGAGGACAGCTAGTTGTTAAGGTTGGAGGTGGATCACCAAGACAAATTATAAACAGGTTAGAATGCCAAAGGAGCCAGGTTGGGGTATATCTGCAAGCTAGAGAAAGAGGTAGACTCACAGGACAGACCCATCCTGCTTCAAAACATCACTCGTTAATGTGGCTTCTTCATGCCTAAGCCATAGAGCAAAGGCAGGGGTCCAGATCTCTGGATAGGCTTCATGTGGGGTGCCAGCTGCTCTTTTCAGCTGTTTTCTCTGCCTTGCTAATACTCCACCTCTCCTCATCTCCACTCACACCTCTAAGTAGAGCCTCTTCAGAGCCTTGGTTTCAGTCAGTACAGGTTACAATGAGGGCTCTGGGCTCTAACATGATGTCAAAAGGTATCATATTGTTATTAGTCAAGGTTCTCTAAACAGAACTGATAGAAAAAAATACATCTGGGGCTGGAGAGATGGCTGTTCTTCCAAAGGACCTGGGTTCAAATCCCAGCACCATATGGCAGTTCACAGCTGCCTGTAATGGCCGGGCGTGGTGGTGCACGCCTTTAATCCCAGCACTTGGGAGGCAGAGTCACCTGGTCTACAAAGTGAGTTCAGGACAGCCAAGGATACACAGAGAAACCCTGTCTTGAAAAAAGAAAGAAAGAAATACATCTATTTATAAATATAGACCAGTGGTTTTCAACTGATGGATCATGACCCTTTTGGGGTCAGAGAACCCTTTCACAGGGGTCACATATCAGATATCCTGCATATCAGACATCTGCATTACTATTTATTTGTTTGTTTGTTTATTTTTCCAGACAGGGTTTCTCTGTGTTGCCTTGGCTATCTTGGAACTCACTCTGTAGACCAGGCTGACCTTGAACTCACAGAGACCCACCTGCCTCTGCCTCTCAAGTGCTGAGATTAAAGGCTTGCACCACCGTACCAAGCAATTACAGACAGTGTTGACCTGCCACGTGGGTTCTGAGATTTGAACCCAGGTCCTTTAGAAGAGAGCAGCCAGTGCTCTTAACTGCTGAGTCATCTCTCCAGCCCTTGCATTAGCAAGGGGCAATAGATGAGAGCAAAAATACAGCAGCAAAATTACAGTTATGAAGTAGCAATGAACTAAGCCTGAGTGTTCTTCCAGAATACTCAGGCTTAGTTCCAAGCTCCCATGGTGGCCCACAACCATCAGTAATTCCAGTTCTAGGACACCTGATGCTTTATCTGGCTTCCATAGGCACTGCACACACATGGTGCATATACATACATGCAAGCAAAATGCCCACACATGTAAAATAAAGATAAAAAAAATCGCATCTCTCTCTCTCTCTTTGTTTTGTTTTGTTTTGTTTTTGTTTGTTTTGTTTCTTGAGACTGGGTTTTGATTTTGTTGTTGTTGTTGTGGTTGGTTTTTTTTTTTTTATGTGTAGCCCTGAAACTAACTCTGTAGACCAGGCTGGCCTCGAACTCACAGAGATCCAACAGCTTCTGCCTCCCAAGTGCTGGGATCAAAGGCTTCCACCACCACTGCCTGGCCCATGATAAGTAAATCTTAAAAGCAAAACAAACAAACACTGACCACAAACATTTTGGGGCAGAAAGAGTTTATTCAGCTTACACTCCTATGTTACAGTCCATTATCAAGGGAAGTCGGGACAGGAACTCAGGACAGGAACTGAATCAGAGACCATGGAGGAGAGCGCTGCTTACTCCTTTGTTCCCTCTGGCTTGCCCAGCTGTCTTTCTTATGCAGCCCAGGCCTACCTGCCCAGGGGTGGCACCACTCACATCAATTGACAATCAACAACATGCTCCCCCCTACACACACACACAAACACACACACACACACACACACACACACACACACACACACACACACA
>CAJQZJ010032322.1:5053148-5077933 GCA_907164525.1 Lophiomys imhausi
CACACACACACACACACACACACACACACACACACACACACACACACTGGCAAATCATATGGAGTCTGTTCCGCAGTTGAGACTCCCTCCTCCAGGTGTCTAGATCTGTGTCAAGTTGACACAGCCCTAGAGCAATTAGGATTTTATGGTTGTAAAAACAGATACATTAGACAGAAGGAAAAGGTTCAGACCCAGTATTTTATGTTTTTCTTTGTCCCATTCCTGTCTAGACCCTTTCTTTATTATTATTATTATTATTATTATTATTATTATTGTTATTTTATTTACACTGGTGTTCTGCCTGTATGTATGTATGCATGTATGTCTGTATGAAAAGTCAGATTTTCTGGAACTGGAATTACAGACATCTGTGAACTGCCATGTGGATACTGGGAATTGAACCCGGGTCCTTTGGAAGAGCAACCAGTGCTCTTAACCACTGAGCCATGTCTCCAGCCCCTCTAGACTGTTTCTTATACATAATTAAAAGCACTGGGGAGTGCTTTTTCAGAACCATTAAATGTGGATGTGGGGCACAGTCTATCCCAAGTTTCTTCCCACTGCTGTGGGGTTCTATCCTCCTACAAACCTGTGCAGTGGTTAAAACTGAGGAGTCAAACACCTCTGGCCTTGAGGCCGCTTGGGGAAAATTACTCCACAAATTATTGAGAGAACTGGATGAGAAAAAGCATGCTGAGAAAACAACACGGAGCTTGGCTTCTAGTGTATGCTCAATGGTAGTCTTTGGTAATCTCATCATGACTTTTTGTTTTGTTGTTTCATTTTTTTTGACACAGAGTCTCACTATACACCTCCGGATGACCTGGAACTCACTATGTAGAGCATGCAGACCTTGAACTTACAGGGCACCGCTGTTCTAGATCCAAACTATAATACTATATTCCCCAGAATTCATATGTTGAAATATTCACACAAACACACACACACACACACACACACACACACACACACACACGCAAAGGGGCAGTTTTGAGACATGCCGGGGTCATAAAGAGACACAGCGTGAGGCCAGCAGGAATGAGTTCTCTCTCTCTCTCAGGACTGGATTGATTACCTCAAAAACGGGCTGTCCCTTTTGAATATGTCCCTTCCACTTCCTACCAGGAATGAAAGCAGCATGAGGCTCTCGCTGACACCACGCTCTTGGACTCCCCAACCTCCAGAAACATGAGCTATGTAAACTGCTTTCCTTTGTTAATTACTCAGCCTCGGGTATTCTGTTATAGCCTCAGAAAGCTGACTAAGACACTTGCCTGTGAGGGTGCACTTCCTATCTTTCCACCTCCTGGGTTCACCAGAGAGAAAGTCTGAGATGACCATCAAGGACAGAGGAGGAGAGAAAAGGGTCCACAGATGTGTGGGATTATGGTTGTAGCACACAAGTCAGTTTGTAATACATAAGATTATGCAGATTTAACTACATAATCACCTGGCTGCCACAGAGGGTTGCCTTGGTTCCTAACCCTCCTAGGCAGTATGGTGACAGCTGTGATTGGAGGTCAGTTTAGGGGTGTGGGTCATGCTGTGCTTTGAATCTCTGCAGCAGAGGTTGCTGGACAGTGTGGCAGATAGGCTGCTCTTCCGACCCTACTAGCCATAATGAGATTTGCTGTGTGTGGAGGATGCCAAAGAAGGATCTGGCAGAGACACAGAAGCTATAATAAAATGCACAGCCATTGATGACTGCCAAGGTCAATGCCTCCCTCGGGAAGTGTCTTCAATGAAAGGCTGGCAGGAGACCAGAGCCTGGGCTTGATAAGACCTTGGGTCCTACAGGGTGTATGGCTCCTGCTATAACAATCAGAGAAGCCCACCATGAACACCCACCCCAGATTTGAAATAGACCCCACAGCTATGTACAGTGGAAAACAAAGTCTAGAGTTCACACACCTCTTCCAGTTAAATGGCATACACATTCCTCCTTCTCTTCTACCAAAATATTTTGGCTTTGCCTAGGTTTTGAATCTAGTGAGGGAAATTCCTGCTACACTTCACAAAACCCTACCTGTCTTCCCATTGGGGTAGAACAAATAAATAATTTACTTTGAGACAGGGTCTTATGTAGCCCAGGCTAGCCTCAAACTGTAAAGGGTGATCTTGAACTTCTGATCCTCCTGCTTCTACCTTCCAAGGGCAGGGAATTCAGGCATGTGCCGCCATGCCTGTTTTATGCAGATTGAACCTAGGGCTTTGTGCATGCTAAGCAAGCACCCTACTTACTGAGCTACATCCCTAACTTGGAGTTCTCCTTTTCCAGGCTCTTCTGTGTCCCATTATACAAGGGAGAAAGGCCCAAATGCCTTGGGAAGGAGGAAGAAAACAGGAATTGTTCTTTAGTGTTTGCATGTATTAGCTTGTAAAAGTGCTGGTCTCTTTAGGCAAGAATGAATGAAGGCAGTTTGCATGCATGTGGCACTTCAACTGGTTTATTCCACATCTATTAAGTGACTACTGTGTTCTTGATTCTGAGGAAATGTGGGCAGGTAGGATTCCAGTCCCTGACTCATGATGCTCCCAGCCTTGTGGGATTTGCAGACCAATGATGACATCTTTGTAGGACACTGTGATGGACACTCCAGTGAGGACAGGATAGGTGGAGTGCCTATGGAAGCCAGACAAGGCATCAGATCATCTAGAACTGGAGTTACAAATTGTTGTGGGCCACCATGGGTGTTAGGAACTAAGCCCGAGTATTCTGGAAGAGCAGCTGGTGGTGCACTTAACTGGAGATCCTTCACTCCCAGGAAGCCTTGGTCAAAGGAGGATCACAGAAACAATTGTCACACAAGCCAAGGCCTGAGGGAAGAGCTGTAACTGGTTTTTTTGGGCTACTTTATTGGGTTCCTATATCTACCACTTTTCTCCACCCCAATCCCTTCTAACCCCCCCCCCAACATTAGGTAGGCAAGAAAAAAGTTAGAAGGGAAAGGGGGCATAGAGCTCTTTAGACTACTTCCTGCTGAAGAGGGACATCGAGTTCCTTGGGGCAAGTCCAATCTTCACCATCAGAATATCTCCAACCAGCAACCAGCAACCCAGCAATAGCATAAGCAAAAACAGCAGCAGGGACTAGCAGCAGGAGGAGCAGCAGCCCCTAGAGGCCCTCTCTGGACTCTGGCATTTATACCCTCTAAGAGTCCCCAGAATTCCAAACATAAACTTTCTGCAGCTGGCAAAAATCTCACCCCTCCTAGAGCACAAGACTGTAAGCATAAGGTTATTGTGTAATTCAAATACTGAATTCTGTACCCTCCATATCTCCTGTCTGAATGTTGTGTAAACACTGCTCCCCAGTTGTCCCCTGATATGCCAATAAAGCAGCTTACAGCCACTCAGCAGGGAGAGTATAGGGTTGGACTTCCTGCCCTCCCAGGGAGGAGGAGTTAAAAAAGAGGAAGTAGGGGGATTCAGCCAGAAGCAGAGGAGAGGAGATATCAGGAGAGACTCAACTGAAGCAGGAAAGCCACAAAATGTAAGTATCTCTGATATTTATACTGGGGTAAAGGCAGATTAGCTTAGGGGGATAAGAATAGAGTAATAACTGCTCAGTTTTTATGTTATGAAGACCATTTAACAAGTAATATAATAGAGTCTCATTTATTTGGGTGATAGCCAGGTTAAAAGAGAAAGTGTGAAATTAACACAATTCTATAAAGATGCACTAACACACATGGGCTGGAGAGATGGCTCAGAGGTTAAGAGCACTGACTGCTCTTCCAGAGGTTCTGAATTCAATTCCCAGCAACCACATGGTGGCTCACAACCATCTATAATGAAATTTGGTGCCCTCTTCTGGCATGCAGGCACACCTGCAGACAGAACACTGTATACATAAAAAAATAAATAAATAAAATAAAAATAAAAAACAACAACAAAAATTATAAAAAAAAAAAAGATACACTAACACAAGACAATCACAGTTAGGGGCTGTGGACAATCTGAAGCAGCTCCATATCCCACACCTGGGATTAAAACAAAAACATATTCACATAACACAACTGGGTTTTTAAAGAAACTAAAATGCTCACTACAAAGAACAGAAGACTGGGATGAAGAGGTTTGTTTCCTCTTGTTTGAGTCTACAGTAGCCAGGTGGTCCAGGCTGGGTAAGGAGCCCTGACTGTTCAAGGCCCACCTTCCTTAAAGCCTCCTTTGCCATCTTCTAGGCTATCTTCCAAACTCACCAGCACCACCTGTACTCCCCAGGAGAAAAGATGATATGCAGGACCAACCATTTCTTCTTGTAGAAGTTTGACAAATCACCTTTGCTTACATCCTATTGGCCAGAATCTTATCAGAGGGCAACTCCGGGCTACAGGTGAGGAGGAGAAAGAGCGTAGAACGGAACAACCAGTCATCATGGTGCTTAGCACGGTGCTTAGTGCCTAGTGTATCCTTCCCTGAGTCTGTTTTTCTGTCTTGTCTCTTGTCCTTTCACAGACATTCTGTTTCACAGACACTCTCCCTCTCCTGTGGCCTTGGCTTCTAATTGTCTGCTAGCAACCACCTCCTCTGCAGGGACATGTCTCTGGTTCCCTAAGGTTCTTCTGAATGGCTCAGCCCTGGGAGAACAGATCCCCACGGATATAGTGGTTTGATGAGGCCCAGCTGTCTACCATGTGTTGGAACTATGAGTCTGTGGACTAGACAGTTTGACGAGGTCAAGAATTCCACCCACTCAAGGCCAACCAGTGTGAATCAGCCCAGCTTCAATGCTGCCTTTGTCCCAAAGCGGCAAGGGGACTGGGCCTCTGGACCGTGGTATCAGACAGCATGGCTTACCTCTGTGGGTGTCAGGTGTACTCATTAGTTCTCTGCCAAACCCTCACAGCTACAACCTTGAGGGGAGAAAAAAATCACTCTGAAAATTGCAGTAGGGTTGTACCTATGAATAATTCAGCACTGCTCCCAACTGGGAGGCAGGATTCAGTTTCTGAGGCTTCTTAACCGACAGAAACAGTAGACAGCATGTTGCAGGGTAGGATCTCCTCAGATTGGAGATGGTGGTAGAGGAAGCAGAGAGGATGAGAAAATGGATGTGGGAGGAAAGACATGGAATAAAGTACTTTCTTAAGTGAGTTGTAGGAGTTCCCAAGTTCTTTATCACACTTGAGTAACAGACCCCGGAGGGATGATCTGTGGTCTGGCTGAGTGACAGGGCACTCTACCTAGCACCCAGGCCACCAAAGCTGGGTAATAACTAAGTGCAAAGCTTGGCTGCCAGGGGAGCCTTGATCTGAGTGAAGGAGGGACCCAGGGCCTGTGTGCCGTCCCTCCTAGACAGCCCAGGCCACAGGGCCAGACTCTCCCTCTGTTCAGCATTGTTTCAAGACTCGAAGAGATTAAAGGAAAGACATGAGGACTTGGGTGGGATGTCCCCCCCCCAATTCTGCCTTTTGTGGGAGTGAGATAATGGGTATGTAACCTCCTGTGGGATTACAGGATCTGGCCAGGGATCCTGCATTGTCCCATCTCAGGACAGATACAGGCAACACTTATTACTGAAGGGTTTTGGTTTTTTTGTCCTTGTGGACCAGACTGCCCTGTTTAGGGACACCTTGATATAGGTGGGGACTCACTGAGGCAGCTTAGTTTTCTTTTCTGCTGAATCATAAACCTATTTAAAATTTCCATCACAAGGAAGAGTGAATCTAAAGGAAAGCCTGCTGAGAAAAATCCATTGGAGGGCAGAACAGGTACCGGAAGTCATCTCTTGCTCACTCAGGGAGGATGGCCCAGGGCTGACAGAAGGAGCAAGGGTGCTTGTTGACTCTCCTGCTGCATGTCTCCTTTACCAGTTACGTCAACAATTCGTCTTGACATTGTTCTGCTCCTTAGGAGTGGGAGACGAAGGTGGACAGGGCTAGGATTGAGTAGCACTTTGAAGCTCTTTTGGAGCCAGCACTCTGACCTCTGTTTCCTCATCTTTCACGTAAGAATTATAAAAGCAATAGTTCTGCTTCCTCAAGGGGCAGTGGGGAAGCAGAGACTATCTAGGTGAAACAGTGTCAACCAACAGCAAGGAGCTTCACTGTAGTGGGGATATCACACACACAAACACACACATACACATACACACACAGACACACATATACACACACAGACACACACTCACACATACACATACACACAGACACACACACAGACACAGACACACACACATACACACACAGACACACAGTCACACACAGACACACAAAGACACCAAAACACACACACTCTCACACACAGAGACACACAGACACACAAAGATACACACACACATATACACACTTACAAACCCACACACACAGACACATACACACACCACACACACATTCACACATACACACTCACACACACACACACACGCGTGCGCACGCACCCTGGGATATGGTGTACCAGACATGATCCATGCCTGCAAGTTACTAAAGGTTACTAAAATGCTATTGAGAACAAAGCATGCCTGCAAACACCTGGGAAACAATACAGATTGTGGAGTCGTACTGGCTCACTGTAGATAGTGTGTCCAAGTTTATTTGGACACCAGTCAATCAGGTGCTGTTGTCCTCTGTACTTTGGTGGGGTTGCAGTGACTCCCAGTCTGGTCCTTCACTTTAATGGCCCCGAACCCTGAGACACACTGGTCTACCCTGAGAAAGAGATCTTCGATAGTTGGCCCCCAGTCTACAAATAACAGTGCAGTTTTTACCCTGGAGGCCTTTACCCCATCCCATGCATAGAAAACATATTTCTCTCTGATGGAATTAAATCCACCCCAGGGTGATTTTAAGACACCAGACAGTTCCCTTATAAAATGAATGAGACCATAGAGGGCTGCAGCTGAAGGATAGGGGCCACCTCTCTAACCCTTCTCATCCTGTCTCTTCTTTCTGGGTACCTTAGGGTCCCTGGGTCCTCATGTCCACCAGCTGAGGCATTTTCCTGCTATACCCTGCCTTTCTTTTCTTTTCTTTTTTTTTTTTTTTTTTTTTTTTTTTTTTTTTTTTTTTGGTTTTTCGAGACAAGGTTTCTCTGTGTAGCCCTGGCTGTCCTGGACTCACTTTATAGACCACGCTGGCCTCGAACTCACAAAGATCCACCTGCCTCTGCCTCCCAAGTGCTGGGATTAAAGGCGTGCGCCACCACCGCCCGGCTCTTTTCTTTTTTTGTCCTTCGTACGTCATCTGCCAAGAGAACACCAAGAAGTTAGTGTACCTCGCACACCGGCTTCCTTAGAGAGACTGCTGGAGAGGAGACCCAGAGCTGCGTCACCACCTCCAGCCCCCTGGAGCAGCATTCTCCCTGTGGGTGGACCAACTGTGATCACTGTCCACAAGACCAACTCTATTCTTCAGGACGCTCCAACCTCCACAACCGTGGGACTTATTAGCAAACAGTCTCTGAGGCATTCTCAACTTTTGCGTTAGGGGTGGGGCAGTTGCTGGAGGGAAAACTGGGGTAAAGCACCAATGAGTCTCTTAGACGGAACTGCAACCCAGGCCTCCAAGTTTTTCAGCTCAATGCCTCCCCACAGGCTTCTGTCAAGCTTCACTATGTGCAGTTTGAGTGACAAAAAATAATAATAATATAAATAACTACTATAATTGTACTAATTATTAGTTCAAATTGTATTAAAATACGGGGGTAGTTTCTAATTCTGTCCTGTAGGTCTCCCCCCAGGACAATGTTTCCTTCTCCCATCTTCCCTAGAGTCAGTGTTTTGGGTGACCACTCCTAATGGTCCTTTCTGGTGCTAAGGTACCTCAATCCCTCCATCATCACAGGTGCAAGGTTTTAAGTGTACATGGCACGCAGCCTGTTTGTGTGTGAAATAATTACTATGCAATTCAGTAACTAAAGGGTAAATTTGCCCAGCTGTGCTTTGGGATTCTGAGGGTGATCTGGAGCAAGATAAGGCATGTTGCCCGAATTGAGCTTTATTGATAACCTGGGAGGACAGCTCTGCCTGCGCTGGGAGCCAAGCTAATGCCCGGGAAAGCACACCTGGCGCCCCCTGGAGAGCACAGACGGCATAGCACATGCACCCGTGAGGGTTCCTGCAAGCCTTTTCCCATCATCTGTTCTTCCAGGGGCCACCCTAGCGGTCCACCTCACTCACCAGGCCAAAAAGCCCAGATTGACGTAACTGACCACGTCCTTTTCTAGAGAGTCCCTGGAGTATCCCCATGATTGATTTTCCCGCAAAGGCCCCCAAGGCCTTGTCTGTTTGGGATTGAGAGACAAGTACTGAGCATCTGTTCATGGGGTGGGAACGAGGCAAGGCCGTTTCTTGTTTCCGACCCATGTTAAGCCCTAAACCCCCAGTGTGACGGTGTTTGGGTGTGAATCTACGAGGAAGTCACTAAGATGAAGGGAGGTCATGACCACTAGGGCTCACGTCCTTCAGGAAGAGGGAACCCAGTGTTCTCTCTCATGTGTGCAAGTACAGAGTCATGGGGCCACTCAGGGAGACGGCACCGGCAACTTGAGCTCCAGTCTGCAGACCTGAGGCTATCAGTTTCAGTTGTTCATACAGCCAGACGGTGATATTTGGTCTCCTGTTGGGGAAGGATTAGGAGGTGAGTCCTTGTTGGAAGAGGTATGACACTGGGGGTAAGTTGTAAGGTTTCAAAAGACCATTCCACCATTCGGTGCCTCTCTCTCTGCCTCCAACTTGTGGATCAAGAGGTATACTCTCAGCTGCTTCTGTTACCATGCGTTTGCTCTGACGCCATATAGTCTAACCTTCTGAAACCATCGGCTGTCTCCTTTTATAAACTGCCTTGGTCATACTGTTTTATCACAGCAGCATAAAAGTAACTAAGACACCCCTCTTAGGACAGAAGTTTTAGCTGGCTCACTATATGTCTAAGTACATCATGGGCTTTCATTAGATGACAGAGATAAATCACCCTCTTGACAAGAGCAAAGGAATGGTGGAGAGCTGCTTGTCTCTAAAGGGGAAGCTGGCTAGCCTGGCAGGGGTGGGCAGAGAGCTGGGCACACTTGGGCCTGGCTACAGGCAATCAGAGGAGGAAATGTGACTCAGGAAGCTCAGGACAAAGTCCTGTGGTTGATGCTCTCCCCACCCAAGAGTGCCCCCTACTGGCGGGGTCACACGTTGTGCCTGAAGAAGACAATGCACTGCTCCAGGGGAGACAGGAAGATATCCCCAACACATAGCTCTTGTAAAAATCCAGAGGAAGAAGCTACTCTGGGACACAGGCTTATCAAGGAGTGTGAGTGAAGGAGAGTAGTAGACAACAAAGCAGGGGCCAGAAAAGATGAGATCATGTGGCCAAAATGGTCGAGCTCAGCATTTGCCTGAGCTTTACTCTGCTGGGAGTCTGGAGTCCTGAGGGACTGAAGCAGGAAAGCAAGGTGGTGAGGTTCCCTTGTTAGAAAGATGGCTTGGGCAGCTGCTGAAGGAGGAGCTGGTTGGGGCAGGAAAGCCTCGTAGGGGAGATATGCCCCCAGCCTGACTCATCCAAGTGCTCTGTGGCAGTGTGTTCTTCATCTTGGTACCATTGAGACCAGTTAGGTATGGAACACATCTTTGTTAACCTCCGAGAGTCACACACAGGCAGAGCGGGTGTTCTTCTCAGCCTGGGGAGAAGAGCTGGCAGTGATACATGGTGTTGAGTTTGACTTTCCTTCCCCGAGGCTGAGACGACCTAAGTAGCATTGCCATCCTTTGTCTGTCAGCATGAGAAAGACTCATCTGTAGGCTGACACCCTTCAGAACACTCTCTGGCCCCAGTTTTTTTTTTTGAGACCTTCCCTCATCAGGCTGTTGTCATGACAACTATGCCTTCAGGAAGCAGCAGCTGCAGTCCAGAAAAGCTGTGGTCCTGCTGCTGCTCCAAATCACTCAGTTCATGATGCAACTGTGGCAGGTTGCAGATCTCACACACACATGACAGACACACACACACATACAGAAACACACACAGAGAAACACAGAGGCAGAGGGAGACAGACAGACAAACACACACACACACACACACACACACACACACCTTCTGCGTCTATCCTTTGCACATATTTTTCTTGCAACACCCCACCCCCGGCAGTACTGGCAGATTGCCTGAGCATTTATAGATACTCACTCTCCCCACCCACAACAGGGATCTAACCAAGCGGTAAATAAGCACAGGACCCAAGAATAGGGACAATTCAGTCCCGGGGACTAACACTGGAGACCTTTCCTTCCTGTGGGTGCCATCCTGGAGATGCTTGCGCATGCCTTCATTCCAGGTGTCTGCATTGGTGGACAGCAAGGTCATCGTACAAAGATGCAGAGGCAAACGGCCAGCATTCCCATGACAGCCAGTCCCTGCTTCTGAACCCTGAGCCCCAGCTCCTCTGGCTAACACTTGGGGTCTGTTCTGCCTCAGCTTTGGGGGTCACTGTGCTCTGTCACCAAAAGCCCAAGTGGACTCTTCTCAGTTAGCTCCCATCTGCTCCTCAGCACCCTCTGAAGGAATCACATCCCTTCTGTGTATTTTGCCTTCTGCAGCTCTGGCAAAGGTTGGAATGAATCTTGATTCCAACTCTCTCCACTCTAGACGAGGTGAGGAAACAAGAGCAGATGGTGGAAGGCCTCAGTCAGCACCAGGCCAGGGGATTCTGGAGTGATACTTCTGTTAGGGAGCAGTGGGGAGATAGAGGGAGTGGGGGCCTCTCCACAGAGCTGGCTGGAAAGTCAGTTCTGTGCTGCCACACCTGGAAAAGGGCACCTCCTGGCACTGTCAGGCTGCTGCTAACAAAGAATGCGCACAGCCTTCCTCTTTCCCGGTGAAGTCCATGCTAGTAGCAGGCCTTTGTTACCCAGCTCTGACTCACATTTTACCCCAAATGCTGAAAGGATCAGCCCCATCGTTTGTGTGTGTGTGTGTGTGTGTGTGTGTGTGTGTGTGTGTGTGTGTGTACATGCAAACTTGTATGCAAACATACAAAGGGGCTCAGAAGGAAGGGGAAAGGGTTTTAAACAAGTAGCTGATGGGCCAGCAAGCTTTCGGTTGTAGGACATGGGAGACAGAGGCAAGTGGAACTTTGTGACTTTGAGACCAGCAGGGCTATGTGGTGAAACCCTGTCTAAATCAAAACAACATAGAATACACATATCAGATGTGGTGAACCTGATAAAGGCCACCATCGTTCATTCAAGGTGGATTCACTGACTGGTGTGGTGGCAATTCTTGTAATCTCAAAATGGGAGGTGAAGACAAGGATCAGAAGTCCAAGGTTATCCTGGTTACATAGAAAATTTGAAGCTAGCCTTGGCTATATGAGACTGTCTCAAAAAAACAATCAAAGCATTGAACCCTGCTAGTGAGGTCGAAGTCTGCCATTACTGGAAAGTCCCTGAGCTCAGTGCTAAATGATAGTCTCCCTTTTCTCAGTGGGATTCCCTCTTCTACCTGCTCTGGGCAACCTGAACCCCACACCCTCTATCTGAGGATTGTCACGTAGCCCTCGGGGAAGTTACAAGCCCAAACTTTTTTCAAGATAAGAAACATACCTCCCCATGCTAATGAGATCTCTTGGTACCTTGGCTTTTAGCCAATGACATTTGTCCATGCCTCTCACTGTACCTTGAGTTCTTCCCCTACCCCAACTGCCCATGGGATCATTAGGTATTGTGTTCCCTTTCTTATGATAAGACCATACTACTGTATGTAAAAGAAGTATCCCTGGCACTCCTAGCCCCAGCAAATCAAACACATTCACTTCCAAAACCCCTCCCCACTGCCCAAGGTTTATAATGTCCCTTTTCATGAAATAAACATTTTTTTCTCTCTCTCCACCATGACTGTCTGAGACTCAGCTGTTTATTTTGGGGAAAAGGGGCTTCTTCCACATAAAAAACTCATCACTGGATCTTCCCTGCCTAGCTAGGCTTGCTTGGAGCAAGGCTCCTGCCTTGCTGCTGCCACCGCCACCTAGCCAGGTATCCTGCTGCCAGAAGCCAGGGCTCACCTCTGAGCACCCAGAGCGCCACTGCCACAGGTGCCTCACATCTCAATCACCATTGCTCGTCACCCCCAGTGGGCACTTCTAAAGCTCCTGTTTCTCCCACGCCCGTACCACTGGCTATAGTGCTCATCTGAGGCAGTGGCTGGTTGCTGGCTGTCCCTGAAACAGCCACTTGATTTTCCCAAATGCTTGGCTTGGTCTAGTACCTCTGAGTTCCCTGAAGCTTCCCAGTAAGTTCCCAGTGGGGGCAGCTTAGCTAAAAGAGTTGTAACACTTGCTGGCAGTGGAGTAATCCTTTTTCTTGCCTCTCTGGAATATCCTGTGGCATGCATCATGTCCAGTGTTCCATCCTTTTCTGCCTAGACTGACCTAGCCCTGACCTTCCAGCAGAGGAGCGGATTTCCAGTTTGGTATCTGACAAGGCCTGAGCCCCACAGGAAGCAGCAGAACAACATCAAAGGGCTGAGGGCAAGGCTCAGTTGATGAAGTGTTTGTTACACGAGCATGAGGACCTGAGTCTGGGTCCTCAGCCCCACATAAAACCAAGCAAGATGACGCACTGCGGTAATCCCAGCACTGGGGAGGAGGAGACCAGAAAAATCCCTGCAGTGTGCTGTCTGTCCAGTCTTGCTATATCATTGAGCTCCAGGTTCAGTGAAAGAACAGTCTCCAAAAATAAGATGGAAGTGACAGAGGAAGATGCTAAACATTGATCTCTGGTCTCCACACATACATGTACAGTCAGTCATAGCATACCCAGTAAACACGAGTATTCATGTGGTCCCTCCTCTGTACTCCTTACAGCATGGCGTTTGCATAAACTCTCCCCTACTTCTGGATCCTCACAACATCCTGAGAGGTAGGTAATAAGGACAACGTTTACATTTACATTTGTGGCTGTGTATTTATAAAGGAAGCTTTGGGATGAAGAGATAGATGGTTCAGCAGTACACAATGTCCTTGCAGAGGACCCGGATTTGATTCCCATCGCACACATTTGGTAGCTCATAATCAACTGTAACTTCAGTCCCAGGGGATTCAATATTCTCTGTGGGTAGCTGAACATATACACACATAAATTTTAAAATTAAATAAAGGAATTTGGGCATGTGGCACACACCTCTAAATCCCAGCTCTTGGGAGGCAGAGGTCCAGGTCATCCCCAGTTACACAGTAAGCTGAAGGCCAGCCAGGACTACATGAGACTAGATTGGGAAACAGCTCGTTCCGTAAAATGTTTGCCTTGCAAGCATAAGGACCTGAGTCCAGACCTCCAGAACTGAATACAAAGTCAGGAGTGGCGGTGCATACCTGTAACCCCAGTGACATCAAGATGAGAGGGAGAGACAAGTAGAATCCTGCTGCTAACCAGCCGGTTAGCACAGCCTGTTCAGGGAAGTTCTAGGCCAGTGAGAGGCCCTGACTCAAACGGAAGATGGAAAGCACACGAGGAATATTGCCCAAGGTTGCCCTCTGGTATTCACATACAAACATACACACATGCATCTGCACACACATGCACCCATACATACATACACACCTGCACCTGCACACACATGTATCCATACATACACATGTGCAAACATACATGTGCACCTGCACCCACATGTATCCATATATACACACATGTGCAAACACACACATGCACCTATACACATATGCACTCATACACACACACACACACACACACACACACACACACACACACATGCACACAAACACATAAAAGACTCTGCTGCTCAGAAATTTTGAGTAATTTAGCCGTGTGGTGGTAGTGGTGGTGGTGGTAGTGGTGGTGGTGGTAGTGGTGGCGGCGGCGGCGGCGGCACCAGCACGCCTTTAATCCCAGCACTTGGGAGGCAGAGGCAGGTGGATCTCTGTGAGTTAAAGGCCAGCCTGGTCTACAAAGTGAGTCCAGGACAGTCAAAGCAGTTATACAGAGAAACCCTATCTCAGAAAAAGAAAGAAAGAAAGAAAGAAAGAAAGAGAGAAAGAAAGAAAGAAAGAAAGAAAGAAAGAAAGAAAGAAAGAAAGAAAGAAAGAAAGAAAGAAAGAAATTTTGAGTAATTTGCTCAAGTCACACAGTTCCTAGTTGCTGAGACCTAAATGACTGGCAGGACCACTCTGTACTCCACACTGGGGCTGGATGACTAGAACAACACCGCACTGACGAACAATGCAGTCTCTTACAGGCCCCTTTGGGGCAGCAAAGTGGGTGGAGTCAGCCAGTTAGGGGACAAGCTTCCTCTGCACTGCTGAAAATCCTCTTCCACCTGAAGATATCCCCATTAGAGATCCCTGTCAAGGGATCTAAGCACTGAAGGCTCCATTAACCTAATGCTAGTTTTGTGGGTCTGGAGCATCTTATTCAGGGAAACATCCCCTAAGAGACTTGCAAGATGCACAGGTTGGGTTTTGTTTTCTCTCCTCTGGAAAGTTCCGGGCTGTTGGGACTCTACTCTGTTCCACAGAGTTGCCAACCGCGTGCACCACTTTTGTTCACCAGTTTCCCTCAGCCAGAATGCATTTCCCAAACTCCTCTGCAGAAAGATGTGGCCAAGCTTCAGCTAACTGAATGAAAACAGAAGTGCTCTGGGACACTTTCAGGCTCATCTAACAAGGGGAAATCCTTATGAGCAACTGGAGACACTGACCTTGGAAACCTAAGGTTGTCCATGGAAAAGTGACTGTCACACATGCCCCTGAATGCCATGTAGAGAACTATGTACAACTAACTTGGGTGGGCAACTAAGCTGTTGCCTCACTGGTTCGCTGCTAACCCTAACCCTGCACTGGGATGGTGTCCAGCCCACAGAACATATCATAGCCTAAGACACCATTGGGGACATGACATACTATATTTATATACCCAGAAGAAATAAAAACGCTGGCAGTAAGCTAGGACACTGAGAACTACCAATTCAAGTCAGGCAGTGGTGGCACACACCTTTAACCTCAGCATTCGGGAGGCAGAGGCAGGCAGATAGATCTCTGTGAATTCGAGGCCAGTCTGGTCTACAAAGAGAGTCCAGGACAGCCGGACTAACCAGAGAAACTTTGTCTCGGAAAAAAACAAACAAACAAACAAACCCCAACCAAATAAACAAATAAAAAAACCCAAACAAACCAAGCAAACAAACAAAAAAGAACTTCCAATTCATATTCATTGATGTTACAGGGATGTTCAAAGCTGAATTGTCAGCAATTTTAAAACTGGAAGTAGAAATGAAATACAGAAACCCATAGGGGGAATCAAGGGGAGAGGAGAAGGGAAAGGAGATCCTCTCCCCATTCTGATTAAAAACTGTGCCATTAGAGTTGAGAATTTCAGTAGGTTAATAAAGTGTTGCAGAGACTGCCTACATAGAGACGATATTGTAAGGCTGTAGAAATAATAAAATAATAAATACCTGTTCCCCTTCCTAGGAAGGCCTTCTCCTCCGTTCATGAGAACCTGACCTCATGACCCCTGGGGACATTCCACAGAACTCGGTCCCCAGAACTATCTAACTAAAAGATAATAGTCCTATCCTGGCAAGCTAAAGGTTGAGTTTACATAGCTGACTGGGTTGATTTCCTTTTGTTTTCCTTATCCCCGCTTCCCTATCCCCACCTGTGGTTGTCATCTAGCCGGCTAAAAGTTAACTACACATTGTTCCCTTTATGTGCCCACCTGTTCACAGCTTTTGTGCATATTAGCTACCTGAGAATGGTTATTCAGATTCAGCCCTTCCCAAAGGCTGTTGAACCCCGGTGCATCAGCTTAATAAAAATCCTCTTGCATTTTACAGCAAACCACGGTCTCTGGTGGTCTCTGGGCATCAGGACCTCGGGGGACCCCCAGGGTCCAACAATATCTCCTTTATAGAGCTATTTCAAAGAAGAATGTTAAAGATGTTAAAATGGGGGCCGAAGAGATGGCTCTGTGTGGGGTGCACTGGCTCCTCTTACAGAGGACCATGGTTAGGTTCCCTGCACCCACATGGCCCCTCACAACTGTCAGTCCCTCCAGTTCCAGGGATCCAGAGCCCTCTATGGCCTCCTCGGGGACTGGGCCCAAGCACACAGCCCACACACAGGCAAAACAGATATAAACAAAGTTTTAAAATCTGTCTTTAAAAAAAAAAAAGAATATTAGCCGGGCAGTGGTGGCACACGCCTTTAATTCCAGCACTCAGAAGGCAGAGGAAAGAGGATCGCTACGAGTTCAAGACCACCGTGGTCTACAGAGCAAGTTCCAGGATGGCCAGGGCTACATAGAGAAACCCTGTCTCGAAAAACAAACCAAAACAACAAATTAAAATTAAAAAAGAATATTAAAATAGCAGTAAGTCATGCTGAAGGCTTAAGCATATGACACCCTGGTTATGGCTTTGCTCTCTTCCCATATGTAAACCTGCAGTTTCTTGGAATTTCACAAACAAGACTGTAAACGTTGCTTACAGTAAAAACATATCTCCCTGTGTAACCTTGTGACCTATGGTTTTGTGGGAAATTACAGGACCTGAGAAGGGAGAGGAGCCTGCCGTCCCTGGGACTGATTGAAGCTTCTTAGCTGAGAAGCAAAAATTCAAGCACAGTTAACGCTTGCTGTAAAGCCTGCCACCTGATACTGCATGTTAAAATAGCAGTGACCCTCGGCTTAAGGCCTTAATGGGTATGACCTTAGGCAGGGTCTCACCCCTCTCCTATACATTGCCCAAGAATTTCAAAATGTTTACTGTAAAGATATCCTACCTTCCTGTGGGTTGGACTTCTATCTTCCTGTAACGGTACCGGGTGCTCCTCGGAAACCACCAGAAATATGACAGTGACTTCACACTCCACCCAAATCCTACATGTAATAAAAACGAACTACATCTCTCCCTGGAGGCACCCCCTTCTGGAGGGCTTACACTCCTTTTCTCTACTTACTCCTCATGGCTATACCTAGAGTAAAATATTTTGAATAAAACTCCCGAGCTCTATTTAATGCACTGGCTAGTTCTGAAAACCTTTTCAGCATCAAAGCTCCAAATCCTGATTTGGCCTCTGTCAAGGTCCCTAGAATTCTAGAACTCCTCAGGTTGCCATTTTAGCCAAAGCACCCAGGAGCCACCCTGTGATCTCATTTTACTTACAGCAAGAGAGAGAACAATCATCAGAAAGCCTTTGGACAATGTAACTTCAGAAGACTCCAAAGCTGAGCAAGTGCAACGGCTCGGCATAGAAAGGCATTTGCTGCCATGTCTGAGAAGCTGGGAACCCACAAGGTGCAAGGAAATTATCAACCATTGTAGGCTGGCCTCTGACCTCCACTTATCAGCCCCCGACACACACACAATTAATATAAAAAAATAAAGAAGTCACCAAAACCATATATATTATTATTGCTTCTTGTTGTTGCTTTTTTTTCAAGACAAGGTTTCTCTGTGTAGCCCCGTCTGTCCTGATCTACTCACTCTGTAGACCAGGATGGCCTCACACTCAGAGATCTGCCTGCCTCTGCCACCCCAGTACTGGGATTGAAGGCATTTACTACTGCTGCCTGCATTATGACTATTCTTAAAATAGCCATGACTCTCTTGAGAAACCTACATTTGGGTGTAGCTATCCTTTCCCTGAGTGTCTTTTTCTATTAATGCCAATGGTTAAATGCTTAAATCTCTTTTCAATACACTTCAACCCTAGGGCCTGGAGAGATGGCTCAATGATTAAACCTCTTGCTGCTCCAGGGGACCTGAGTTCAGTTCCCAGCACCCATGTTGGGTTTCTCAAAGGAGATTCCAATTTTGGAGATTGAATTTCAGGGAAAATGGGCCAGAACTTTTAAAAATATGCTTTTGATCCTCAATGAATATTCATCAAGGGAATAAGTAGATGTCTCTCGTTTCTAATCTGTGATTGAAAAATGGTTTCTGATTTCTTAAGGGCCAGAGCCCTTAGATACAGGAACAACATCTGTGGCAAAGCTAAGAGGATTGTTTTTCTAGGTTGCTCCTGATAGACAGCAGAAAGCCCACTCAAGAGGCTAAACCACAAGCTAATGAACCCACCATAAGAAGTCCTAAAATCAGGTAGATCCAGTGCAGTTAACTTCAGTAACTCAACAATTCTGGAGGGGCCAAGGCTCTGTCCACCTCTGCTTGGCCATCCTGCACACTCTGGCATGGTCCTCAGGCCAGTTTTCTTCATGGCCCCTAGTGTGAAAGTCAGACATGGCAAAGTCAGTGGAGGGAAGGGATTTTATTTCCTATGACTTGCTTTAAGGAGAAAACCTTTCCAAGGAGTTCTCTAGTGGACTTGTGTCTTTGGCATCCTCTTGGCTGCGTCTTTCCTCCTGAAGCAATATCTCCAGCAGAGAAGAATAATTGCCATGATCACATTGGATCAATTACGATGTGTCATTGAGCAGGAACAGAGTTCACCTTCCTCTAGGGGCAAATGCCTGGAAGTCAACCAAAATTCTATTCCTATGAGAGCAGCAACCAAGTGCCGAGTAGAACTCATCAGTAGGTACTAAATGTTTAACTGTAAAGTTGTTTCAGTACCACTCCCAAAAACATACATTGTCAGAGAAAAAAATCTCCCACAGTGCATCAATATGTACTCTTATACCAAGCTACAGCCACTCACTGTTTACAGTGATAAAGGACAACAAATAGTGTAAATACAGTACAGATGACAAATGTCCTGTCTAAAATGAGGAAAGAAGAATGCTGTTCACACAAAAACAAATAAACCAAAGGCCGGGCTTGGGGGTACTTCTTTAATCCCAGCACTTGGGAGGCAAAGACAAGCAGATCTCTGTGAGTTCGAGGCCAGCCTGGTCTACAGAGTGAGTTCCAGGATAGCCACGGCTACACAGAGAAACCCTGTCTCAAAACCAGAACAAGACAAAAAAGCCAAAACAAACAAACAAAAACCCAACAATAACAAAAGAATGTTTTTGTTTTTCTTTTCTGAGGGCCTATATAGCTCAGGCTGAAGTAGCAGTCTCTCTGTAACTCAGGCTAGCCTTGAACTTGCAACAATTCTCCTGCTTCAGCCTCCCAGTGTGTTCTAGGTCAGCTTCAAACTTGTCAGCTGAGAATGACCTTGAGTTTCTAATTCTCCTGCTTCTACTTCCTGTGTGAGATAACAGCCAAACACATTCATTTCTGGTTTATACGGTACAGGGGATTTGAACCTGGGGCTTAGTAGACAAGCCCTCTACTAGCTGAGCCACATCCTCAGTCCCCGCAGCTACGCTCTAAATCAGCTGTTTCATACAAGGTCTCCTTAACATTGAAACATAACATTCCCTCTTTGCAAAAAAAAAAAAAAAATCATTTGTCAGAAGCAAACTCTAGCCAAAATCACAGGCCACAATAGAGTTTTCAAACGGTAAGAGAAATGTGGCAATTATTTTCTTCTATGTTACAGAAAGGGAAACAGGTAGGTCTTATTGTACCATCCTTCCACACATATTCATTATCAAGTGCTTGGAAGAAGGTGGCATCCTGGGTTTCCCCCTGGATGACAGGCCCAGCAGCAAGAGCACTTGGCCACATTGCTGAAGGGCTAATTGAAACATTAGTATTTTCCCTTCAGTTTTATCATAGGCCTGGACAAGGCTTAAATTCACAGTATTTAGCATTTTAACATTATGCCCACAACAAACAGTAAGTGAACTTCTGCCTCTCTCATCATACATCCCAACACAATTAGGACAAATGCCAACAGGGACAAATGGAATTCCTTGAGTTAGCGCCTGGGTGGTAGTGCTACCAGAGGGAGATCACAAAAGGTGCTGTTTGTTTCCTGAGAAGGTGACGTTTTTTCCCAGAAAGCATCTCCAAGGGTGGGAAGCTACAATCTACACCAGAAGGAGGGTTGAAAGAGCATCTTCAGGGGCTGGAGAGATGGCTCAGCAGTTAAGAGCACCAGCTGTTCTTCCAAAGGACCCTGGTTCAAATCCCAGCACCCACATGGCAGTTCATAGCTGTCTGTAATTGCTGGGTATGGTGGAGCACGCCTTTAATCCCAGCACTCCGGAGGCAGAGGTGGAGCACGCCTTTAATCCCAGCACTCGGGAGGCAGAGGCAGGTGGACCTCTGAGTTCAAAGTCAGCCTGGTCTACAAAGTGAGTCCAGGACAGCCAGGGCTACACAGAGAAACCCTGTCTCAAAAAAAAAAAGGCATTTACAGACACACATCTCATAATGATGTTTCAGTAAATGTTACATTTTCCAGGGTGTGCTACAAAGAACACTGGCCTTGAGCTCAAACACCTGAACTAGCATTTCCAAGCCATGTGACCTTGGGTAAGTCCCTTAGCCACTGTGGACTTTATTTTATAAACCAAGGAAAGGGGTGTTGTAAGAACACAAAAGAGAAAGCAGTGTGAGCAGTGTCTGGTGTATAATGTACTCAGTATATGATGGGCAAAGAAGAACCTTTGTTTTCTATCCTACAGGAAAGGATGACCTACAGATCCACTGCGCAGCCACAAAGCCCTCCCCCTGGGGCGGGAGCCCCAGCTCACTCTCCCACCGGAATCTGCAGGCCTGCTTGGAGCACGCTGCCATCTGCTGGGAAGAAGAAGGAAGTGAACATCCAGGCACCCCTTAACTTCAGGAGGCCAGAGTAGAGGAAAAGAGAAGGGTAGGATCTCACCCTTTTGTCCATTGAGACAGGCAGAGCCCCCTCCTTTGGCCAACAACTTGTCAGAAGAATAATATTTCAATTAGTTTTTTTTAAAGTGGTAGGATTTTTTTTTTTTTTTTGGTTTTTTGAGACAGGGTTTCTCTGTGTATCCTTGGCTGTCCTGGACTCACTTTGTAGACCAGGCTGGCCTCGAACTCACAGTGATCTGCCTGCCTCTGCCTCCCAAGTGCTGGGATTAAAGGCGTGCGCCACCACCGCCCGGCTGGTAGGATATTATTTAAGGAAAGAAATCCTGACACAGTGGAGAACCTGGAGGATATTATACCAATGAAACTAGTAAAGAAATAATCTGGTAAAGAGCATTGGATGTTCTTGCAGAGGACCCTGGCTTGGTTCCCAATGCTCACATGGTGGCTTGCAACCATCTGTAATTCTAGTTCTGAGAGATCCATTGTCCACTCCTGGCCCCTTTCAGACAAAGGAACATATGCATGCACATATTGTACACACATACATGCAGGCAAACAGCCATACACACAAAATAAAATAAATTTTTTTAAAAGTTTTTTCCAGACAGGGTTTCTCTGTGTATCCTTGACTGTCCTGGACTCACTATGTAGACCAGGATGGCCTTGAACCCACAGAAATCCACCTGCCTCTGCCTCCCGAGTGCTGGGATTAAAGTGCGCACCACCACGCCCAGCAATTACAGACAGCTGTGAACTGCCATGTGGGTGTTAGGATTTGAACCCGGGTCCTTTGGAAGAGCAGTCAGTGCTCTTCACCGCCGAGCCATCTCTCCACCCCAATAAAATCAATCTTTAACAAAACAAACAAACAAACAAACAAAGATGGCTCAGTGGGATCAAACACAAAGATTGGCAATTTGTGTTTAATCCCAGAAACCCACATGGTGGGAGGAGAGAACTGGTGCCACCAAGTTAACCTCTGACCTCCACATGTGTGCTGGAAAGCACTCAATAAATAAACATGTAACGAAAAAGACAAATGCCGCATAGTCCCACTCAGTTGAGCTATCTGTTTTTAAAGTTGTCATAGAGAATTAGAATGCTGGTTGCCAGCACAGTCAGTTGAAGATCTATGGAGGGCTGGGCATGGTGGGGCGCGCGCCTTTAATCCCAGCACTCGGGAGGCAGAGGCAGGCGGATCTCTGAGTTTGAGGCCAGTCTGGTCCTCGGAGCAAGTTCCAGGAAAGCCAGGGCTGTACAGATGTGGTAGTTTGAATAGGTATGGCCCCTTAGATTCATGCGTTTGAATGCTTGGCCTTAAGGAACGGAACTATTAAGAGGTGTGGCTTTATAGGAAGAAGTGTGGCCTTGTTAGAGGAAGTGTGTCACTGTGGAGGCAGGGCTTTGAGGTCTTAAATGTTCAAGCTACACCAGTGTGAGACACACCCAGTCTCTTCTTGGCTGCCTTGGGATCAAGATGTTGAACTCTCAGCCCCTCCAGCCCCATGTCTGCCTGTTCTACCATTCCATGCATCCTACCCTGGTGATAATGGACTAAACCTCAGAAACTGTAAGCCAGCCCCAACTAAATGTTTTCTCATAAAAGAGTTGCCTTGGTCACAGTGTCTCTTCACAGCAATGGAAACCCTAACTAAGACAACAGAGAAGCCCTGTTTTAAGAGAGAGAGAGAGAGAGAGAGAGAGAGAGAGAGAGAGAGAGAGAAATGGTGATAATTGTATGTTTAAAGTGACCAATTTTGTTTGTATATATTTACCACAATAAAAACCTCGTAAAGGACAGAACCAAGCCCATGGGAGGTGCACATCTCCTCACAATAGAACCACAATGAACACTGACTAAATAAAGATGGAGGAAATGGCCTCAGATGTGGGGTGAAGGTGACGATGGGCATCTTCCATTTACTAGAAATGCTTCCCATGTGACAATGATTACTTTTTCCTTGAGCTGATAAATTGGTTATCTTTCCTGTTCTCATATCAAGGCCAAAATTAATTAGCTAATTAATTAATTTGAGACTATTCACTGTCTTCACTGTGTAGTCCTATCTATTCCAGAACTCACTATATAAACCAGGCTGGCCTCAAATTCACAGAGATCTGCCTACCTCTGCCTGCCTCTGCTTCTGCCTGCCTCTGCCTGACCAGTGCTAAGATTAAAGGTGTACAACACCATGTCTGGCTCAATTTTTTTTATTTCATATCATTTTGAGGACAATGTGGCACTGAGTTCAACTGACCAGAGTATCCTCCCTGAGGCCTGTCTGCCCTGACTTCTAGTAGCAGTCACAAGAAGTTTTCCACAGGCTACCGAGCAGTAAAATCCTGGATTATAGGAGTCCACAGCCATCAGGGCTCCATGTGACCTCATGAGATTAAGGAGGCTTCTCTCCTGCCATATAAAAATACACAAATACAGCCGGGCGGTGGTGGCGCACGCCTTTAATCCCAGCACTTGGGAGGCAGAGGCAGGTGGATCTCTGTGAGTTCTAGGCCAGCCTGGTCTACAAAGTGAGTCCAGAACAGCCAGAGATACACAGAGAAACCCTGCCTCGAAAAACCAAAAAAAAAAAATACACAAATACAGAAATCATTATAAACAGTGGCTCTCCAATGCCACATGGTTAGCAAGTGGCCAGCAGAGGCTTGACCTTCCTTGTCAGGGCCCCTCTCCACAGGAGCAGGGAGAGAGGCAAGGTCCTTCCTGTGGTCTTGTCAGTTCAGACAGTGCTAAGCACTGGACAGTCTCTTTTCAGACATCCCAAGCCCACCAGCCATGGCTGGGACAGGGTGACAGGGGTGGGTTGAGTGCTCACTGCAGGATTTGAAGACTGAAAGCAGGTGTCAGGTCTCTGAGGACCGTGAATCCCAAAATGCAGTTTGCTTCCCGTCACCTGGTGGCTTTTGGAGCCCTAAATGTACAGCTTCTGTCCCTGAGCAGCCCTGAGCCACTGTGGCTTCCCTGACAGATCACCAGTTTACTCACAAAGCAAAGCCACAGAGACACAGGACAGGCTACATTCCCAACTGTGGAGATATGGGGAGATAGATTCATCACCAAGGAGTTTGGTTTCTTAAGATCCACTCCAGAATTCCTGGGCTTGATGTGCCCTCTAAACTTTCAAAGGACCTTCATTTGACCCCTCTGGATGGAAGTGGTCTTCACTTTCTACCAGGCTAAACCAACCACCTGATCCTCTCTCAAAGCCTTACTCCTCTACCCCGCCACAGGAAGTGGGGTGAAAGAAGCCAGTAGCTCTTCCCCGAGTCAGAGCTGTGGAGTTTCTCACTTTGGGGAGACGCTGGAGATCTGAACAGCCCCATGCTGGCAGGGGCACAGGGCTCCATGGATACTTCTGGAGACTCCAGGGCAGCTGCCTGGCCCTGTACTGCTGTCTGGTTAGATCACATGGACACCCTAGGCTGCTCCTGAGCCTGGGGCCATGCATCTGACCTCTAAACAGGCTGCCCAGGTCAGGCTAAGCTGTAAGTGGTTAGTGGTTTGAGGGTATCACCTCCTTCCAGAGATGGAGAGAGGTGACAGGTCCTTCCCTGGGCTGGAACATTGGTGCGTTCCAAGTCTCTTGCCTTCTCCTTTAACATGTCTCTGAGGGGTATGATGGTTTATCTTGTCAACTTGCTGGGATTTAGAGTTGCCATGGAAACAATGCTCTCTGATTGTATCTATGAGAGATTATCTAGATTAAGTTCATGGAGGTTGGAAGATCCACCCTACGTGTGGGTGGAACCATTCCGTGTTGTCTGGGGCTGAATGTAGAGAACTAAACAGCAACACTCCTGACTACCTGTTCCCTGACTACAAAGGCAGCATGATAGCTGTGAGAACAGCTTCCTCAGGAAACACTTTTGTCTTCAGAGACTGAACTTTTGCCTGCTTGTAGCCAAGTTAATAATTTGCCTGGAGACCACTTAGAGCGATGTGCTCAACCTGTTTCCCCACTGTGTATTCAGTCTGTTTATCTTGCTTTAAGAAAACAAGGTAGCCAACCTTATGAGGCCTTGACTTGCCCTGTAGCCTACTTTTACAAGCTAAACTGAGTACATGACTTTACCCTAGGACCATATACCCCCTCTCTCCTTTGGGACTCTTTCATGACCCTGACCCAGAACAATGTGTGTGTGTGTGTGTGTGTGTGTGTGTGTGTGTGTGTGTGTGTGTGTGTGTGT
>CAJQZJ010032322.1:5077943-5096140 GCA_907164525.1 Lophiomys imhausi
TGTGTGTGTGTGTGTGTGTGTGTGTGTGTGTGTGTGTGTGTGTGTGTTAGAGAGAGAGATTAGTTGAATCATCAGATATAAACAGCAGCACTGAAAACAATAATTTCAATTTCCAACACAAAGTGTTGGAAATGTGGATATAGTTCGATAACATCTGTTTGCAGTTTTGAGTGCTATTCTGGGTCAACAGAGTTCAATAAAGCAAATTCCTCCCTTGTAAACTCTGGTTTTAAAAAAGTTGTCAGGAGATTCCTTCTCAATCCTCTCCTATACCATGTTTTCTATGCTGTCAATAGACATAGAGCAAACCCCTTAGGGATGGACAATGGGCACCAGAAGAGAGGGGGGGAACTCCCACTGGGATGGCTCTTGGCATGGATTGCCCCAGAAGGAAGACACTCTCATTTGATGTGGCACCATCATAACCGGCTGCCTCAAGCTTCCATTGCTGCTACTTCCCCACCATAAGGGACCACACCCTCGAGGTGCAAGCCAAAATAAGTGCTTCCTTGTTCCATTTGGTATTTGGTTACAGAAAAAAGAAAAGTCACTAAAGCTCTGGGAAAGTATTAGAAGCAAGTGAGTCTCCTGACGGGGACATTCATGATAGGGAAATGGGGACCCACTGGGCATGCTGGGAAAACAGTATACACCAGGGCAGCCTGGCATGGCACACATCATCCATCCTCAGCTAGGAAACTAATAGAATAACAGGAGAATCCAGTAACTTATTTCTGGCTCTCCTTCCTACTATGAATCAAAGCACAAACTCTCACCATAGCAGGCAAGACTGTCCATTCCTCATGTGGCTGTTGAGGCTAACAGGTAGTTTGTCTCTTTCGGGCTGTCCCTTTGGTCTATAGTCAAAGGGACATCCTGTTGATTGTCTTATAACACAGGGACATCCAGGACCTCAGGGTGGAAACACATATTTTTCAGATAATTATTAAGAAGACAGTCACAGGGGGTAAGTAAGCAGTGGGGAGTTCTTCAGGTGGAACAAACAGGAGGTGATGATACAATTCCACGGGTGGTCTACAGGGGGCAGCGCCTCTCTAGTAATGACTCCTCTGCTTACTTCTGAAACACTGCCAGAAGGTAACACATTTAATTAATTGTCCAATGATTAAGAGTTACTTTTAGAAACTGCTATATAATATTAATGCTCTATATCATGTCAATATGTTTCCAGTAAGCAATTCCAGCCCTCCATATTTTCATACAGGGATGCTGGTTGGTGCGTGTGGGTGTGCGTGTGCGTGTGCGTGTGCGCGTGCGCGTGCGCGTGTGTGTGTGTGTGTGTGTGTGTGTGTGTGTGTGTGTGTGTGTGTGTACAGGGTTAAATACGGCTGGAGGCAACCTTGCCTGAGGTATAGAAAGTACAGAGGACAATTGGAGGAGATGAAGTAGAGGGTTGGTGCTTGTGCTCAGAGCACTGCTGAGATTTGAGTCTGTCTCCTCCTAAACTCATTAAAACTTATTTGCCACTGGGCAGTGGTGGGGCAGGCCTTTAATCCCAGCACTCCTGAGACAGAGGCAGGTGAATCTCTGTGAGTTGGAGGCCAGCTGGTCTACAGAGTGAGTTCCAGAACAGCCAGGGCTATATAGAGAAACTCTTGTCTTGAAAAACCAAACCCAACAACAAACTAAATTGCCATTCTACTGATATTAAGAGTGGGAACCTTTCTGATGGTGACGTTGCACACCTTTAATCCCAACACTCAGGAACCAGAAACGGGAGAATCTCTCTGAGTTCAAGGATAACCTGCTCTACAAAGAGAGCTTCATTCTTCATAAATTACTGGGCTGGGTATGTAGCTCAGGTGGTAGAGTATTGCCTAGTTTGCTTGAAGCCCAGCCCTCAGGAGGTGGAAGCAGGTCATCCTCAGAAACACTGAGTTTAAGTCGTCCTGGGTTATCTAAGACCCTGAATGAATAACCAAAACAAGATACAATGCATACTTTCAGGTGTTTAGGTGTTTTGTTAAAGCAGTACTTTTCTTTCTGGTTAGTGGTTTGACCAGGAAAACCCAAAAGCATTTGAAATTTTCTCCAAGAGCAAGTCATTATTAGTTCTTTAAAAACAAAACCAGTAATCTTGGTTTTATAAATCTTCATTTCTAAGTCATTCCACAGACACATTTTAAAGACAAGCTCCAGGTTTATGCAAGTTTGTTTATGCGCATCTAAAGCTTCATATTTTTACAGTCAGATGCATTGATTCCAAAGCGCCCTACCTGAGAACACCCCCACCCAGAAGAGACCACTGGGAACCGGGCAGCCCAGACCTTGGCAAGGGTTCTTCCCTGGGGCGGCTTCTGTCCCTCCCTCAGAACAAACAGGAAGTGGATGCCTTTGTTCCACCAATGTCTTAGCACCCAGCCCCCTTTAAGCATTTATTTTTAAGATTTACTTATTTTGTATGTATTAATGTTTCATTTTCATGTATGTACATGCACCATGTGAGTGCCTGGTGCCTGTGGGGGTGAGAAGAGGGTGTTGGATCTCCTGGCAAATAAGGTGACAGATGGCTGTGAGTCAGTGTGTGGATGCTGGGAACCATGTCTAGGTCCTCTGCGAGAGAAACAAGGGCTCCTAACCTCTCCTAACCTCTGTACCACATCTTACCCCTCCCCTAGTCTCCTTTGAAGAGACGGATAGGCTCAGGCAGCTTCTGAGGGGTGGGCCCAGAAGACTGTCACAGATGTCACGTTCCACAGTCCTTGGCCTCCTGAAGGGTAGTGGCCTTCCATAAAACTGCAGGCTGGTGTCACTGTGTCACTCTGACAACACCACCGAACCAATCAATGGCTACTGGCTCCTCCACCGGCCCATGTTCCCATGTGGTGGGTTCATGGCTGCGTTGGTTCACTGAGTGAGGCCACCGCAAGGACATAAGGCAGCAAGGTGAGCCAGCTGGGAGGGAGACAGACTGTTGTGATCTCAGGACAGCAGGGTCACAACAGCCTGACTGTGGGTAATACAGGAGCCTTGGCTTCTGCCCTCCTGATATGGCTGTGTATACCTTGGGAAAGTCCCGGGGTCAAGAGCTCCCAATCAGGGCTGGGAAAGGACACAGTGGAATCACACACTTCTCCCAACCCTATAGCAGGTTGCTGATGCTATATATGGAGAAGCTCACTTGGGAATAGGAGGTTTGGGTGGCTCTACAGCCAGGGAAGCCTTCAGAAAACAGGATACTGCGGAGAGGGTGTGGGGTGCTGTGAACCTGGGGTTGTGTCTCAGGGCCTGCTCTTCCCTCTCCAAGTACATGGAATAAGTGCAGGGCCTGGACAAATGTTGTACAGGAGGACCAGGAACAAAGAGAGAGTTAGGGATTACCATGTGACCAGGGCAGAGTAGCAAAGTCACAGAGGAGTATGGTGGGTACCAGAGAAGCTTTTCAGTCCTCATGGAGTAGACAGCTAACTCCTCTTCCTGACCATCAGATACCACACACAGCCAGGCCTCCTCATGACAACCAGGTAGCACCTAGTGTGGACATTCCCCACCTAGTGTAGACCCAAGGCCAGGGCTCAGGCCAGGAGAGATGGCTCAGTGGTTAAAAGCACTTGTTACTCTTCCAGAGGACCCAGGTTTGGCTCCCAGCACCCTCAGAGTGGCTCACAACCATCCACAACTCCAGTTCTAGGGGATCCAACGCTCTCTTCTGACCTCCCAGGTCAGGGCTTGAGGTGAGGCTGGGGGAACTATACCCCTCCCCCAGTAGGGCTCCAGTGGAGAGGAGCCAAAGGGAGTCAGGCCTCCCTCCTGCCCCACCCAAGGAAAGATGGGAGGTGGGGGGAGGAATTCCTATCACTTTCCACCCCGGGGGAGTGCAGAGGCCCCAGGCTGGGACGCCATGATGTGGTAGATGGACTCCCGGAAGCGCTGGTCTCGGCTTAGCCTTTTGGCCACCTCCTTCAGCTCCTCTATGTTGTTGGCTTCTAGCTGGGAGGTCATGAAGGACTGGGATGGCTTCACTGGGGAGACAAGGACGCATTGCCCCATGAATGGCATTCCCTCGTGCCCTTCCTCCCTCATCCAGCCTTACATGCTTCTGAGCTTTACTTGGTCCTTCCTGCCCAAGGCTGGTAGAGCCATGCTCAAGGACTTACTGCCCAGCCTTGTCTATTTGTTCTCAAACTTGCCCGCTTCCTGACTTTGTCACCAGCAGCCCTTGCCATCTGACCCCACGAGGGTACATGGATGCTCACTGTCATTCCAGGAGGTGCTGGACCGGCGACGGTGGAAACGGCAGCTCTTGATGCGGCGAGTGGCCGCCTTATGGATGTACACAGAGTTCTTCATGATGACAGGCATCTTGGCCTCCAGCTCTGCATTCCGGATGCACTCTTCAAAGAACCCTATCGTGGCAGGAAGGAGCAGTTGTCTGCGTCTTTCTCCGGGCCTGTCCTACCTCTCCTAAGTAATGGTTTGGTCTGGTGGGAGATAGGTCAACCTATCCTTTATAGAACACTGTTTGCCCTCAAACCACAATCTGTAGCTATCACAGGGAAGATCTGGGAACAGAGCTCTGAGCTTTTGAAAAGAGGACAAAACTCAAGGCTTTCCTCTCACACCCTCACCCCAGGCTCAACTGCCACAAAGAGCAGTGCCAAAGGGACTCCAACAGGAAGATGCCTGAGAAGGGGCTCCAGGGATCACCTCAGACGTGCCAGGCCCTGTTCTAGGCTCTAGAGGGTTTGGGGTTATGGGGCTGAGCCTTGGAGGGAGGCCTTACTTTTCAGGTGGCTCACATCAGCCCGCATCCTCTCCTCCTTCTCCTTGTTGCGAACCTTGGAATTGAGCCCTTGTTCCAGGCTCCGCAAGGCCGCCTCTGCCTCTCGAAGTCGTCTCTCCAGATCCATGCGTACCTTCACTTCAGCCTACATGGAGGGACAAGCAAGAGGGAAGAAGAGCCCAGGAAGCAGTCTCTACCTCCCCAGAAGCCTTCAGTGATGGTCGATCTTCACTGCTGATTGGACCAGATTTAGGGTCACCTAGGAGACACACTTCAGGATGTATCTGTGGGGCATCTCCAGAAAGGTTTAACTGAGGGTGGAGGATGCACCCTGAGTGTGGGTGACACTGTCCCATGGGTTGGGGTCCCAGACTGAATAAAAAGGGGAGAAGGTACAGAATCACAGAGGTGCTTCCGACTACAGACAGTGTAGCTAGGGGCCTCATGCTCCCACCACAGGCGCCCTGTGATGGTGGACTATACCACCTCAAACCGTAAACCTTCCTTCCTTAGACTGACTCTGACAGGTACTTCATCACAGTGATAAGAAAAATAGCAAGTACACCTTTCCTGATCATTATGGGCTCAATAGGTTTGGAAGGAAGTTTCCACATCTTACTTCCATGCCATGTCCATGACCCAGGCAGCCGGCTCGGCCCTATCATTTGTCTATCAATGATACAGGGACTGCTATCTTTTTTGATAAACCTGTCCCTGAGCCTGGAAGCTGGACATACTGGGAGAGAGGATTAGGGAAGCTGTAAAGTACCAGAGTGCTCTGGGCAGGAGTCCCCGGTGGGTCCTATGGAGGGCCCAGAGCACAAGGCCTATGCGGGCTGCACACCTTGAGCTCCTTCTCCGCCTGCTGCTTCTCTGCAGTCAGCTCCTGCAGCGAGTTCTGCAGGGCTTGAGACTGGGTGGAGTAGAACTCCCGTTCCTCCTCCAGGGCCCTTGAGCGTTCCTCATTCTCCTTCATCCTGTGGGCAGGAGGGGTGCTTACCCAATGCTCACCTACAAAGGGGGCTGTACCCACTAGTGACATGTCTAGAGAAAGGCTGAGTCCTCTCTGGGTCCAGCCAGCCAGGTGATGAGAGGGATGACATGGGGTGCAGGAAGCCCTAGGCTTAGAGGGATGGTGTGGGGTGCAGGAAGCCCTAGGCTTAGAGGTTCAAGAATTGCTACTTCTCTGACCTCAGAGAAATCCTCCGACACCAGTGAGGCTCAGTTTCTTCATGGGTTGGGTGGACAGAAGCTAAGGGAGCCTGCTGGCTGGCCACAGGCACTGTTCTGAGGACTTGATGCTCAGTGTGGTTGGCCAAGTCAGCTTTGGGAAATCCAGGTCATGGGCAGAAAGGAAGAAGTGACCTATCTCAGTGACAGTTAGAACTCCAGCCCAGCTGTCTAACTTGAGGGAGGTCGCAGCTCCCAAGCTGCTGGAGGACCCAGTGGTCAGGTCACTGGGGCCTCACCGCTTCTCTGCCAGAAGCTTCTCAGCCAAAAGCTCCTGCATCCGCTCTTCGATCTGCCTGAGGTTGCTATGGAGACCATCACTGGCAGGCGGCTGCTCGCTCTGATTGGTCAATGGCTGTGGCTGGTTCTTATCTTCCTCCAGCATCTCCAGGGTTTTCTTCTTCTCTATGGAGAGCTCCTGGCACAAAGGCAAGAAGGGTGAGAAGGAGCAGGGGTTAGCTCTCCAGCATGGCTTCCCTGATCTCCTTACAGTTCCAAGGAGTGATCTACTCCTCCCTCAATCCTTCATGAAGAACATTTTACATGTCTCATTCCAAGATCTACTTTCTTACAACATGGACGGGTTACTCCTCCATCAAGACAGACAGATAGGAGAAACTCAATGTGACTAATAGAGATGGTACCTATCAGAGCCAGGTCCCAAGGCTCAAGGGCAACATGACCTTTTGAGGTCCTTGTTCCTCAAGGAGAAAGGAAATGTAATGGACCTCCTATGAAAACCCAAAAGTATCAGTCCAAGAACATTCAGATATTCTCCACACTTACATCAGCTAGGATTTTAACACTGCAATGAAATTATGTGGTTGAAAATATCCATGGTGGGGCTGGAGAGATGGCTCAGTGGTTAAGAGCACTGACTGCTCTTCCAAAGGACCTGGGTTCAAATCCCAGCACCCACATGGCAGTTCACAGCTGTCTGTAATTCCTATGGGCATGGTGGCATACACTTTTAATCCCAGCACTTGAGAGGCAGGCAGATCTCTGTAAATTCAAGGCTAGCCTGGCTACAAAGTGAGTCCAGGACAGTCAAGGATACACAGAGAAACCCTGTCTTGAAAAATCTAAAAAAGAAAAAAAAAAAAAAAGGAAAATATCCATGGTAACCACCCCCCATGACAGGGAAAGTAAAACCAACCATGGCTCCAGTAACTCAATGGAGACTAAAACTCTTGTAGCCTTCATGACAACTCATGGATTCAACTAAGATGTATGGTCCCAAGCTCACGTCAGGTGCTGGACTTTGGGATGCTGCTAAGACATGGTCAAGTGAAGTCTACAGTTTCAAAAACACAACCCACAGTGCTAATCCTGTAATAGATGTGAGAAAATGTACAGGAACCAGAGCAAATACCTAACCAAGGAAGCTGGGCTAAAGAGATACTTTAATTGATCTCAAGACAAATAGTTCCCCAGACAAAGAACAGATGAAAAGAAGCAACAGGGGTCAGAGGTGTGGGGGGATCCAAGAGCTTGTTTTCCTTGGGGATATGAGCTCAGTGGTTGGAGCAGGGGCTGGAATGTCTTTCAGCAGGGATGGAGGGGCAGCCCGGGAGGAGAGGCTGGTTGTAATGGCATGCTATGCTAAAAAGTTCGTTCTCTGTCCTTGGCTCATGCGTGCTGCTTGGCCCTCCCCCTCTTGTCTCTTATCAGATGAAGGTGACCTGGGAGTTGATTTCCCTTCATGCTCAATTTCACCCAGGGGCAGTTAAGTGAAGGAACCACAGAAGGATGTGGTGGGTGACTCCATTGCCCACTCTAATCAATCCCGCCACTGCTATAAAAAACCAGCACTACAGAAAGGTTTCCTGAGGCCACGGTCGTCACAAGGGCAAGCTGGAATTTTTGTTCTGGATCTGGTAAGAACCAGTCCAAGCTTTGGGTTTCGTGTGCCAGGTAGAGTTCCCAACCATCCACAGAGACGGTCCTTTAGGTAAGTTCCCCTTCATGCTCATCCTTCTGTGGGTACCTTCCCTGGGAAATGTATGAGAAATCCAGTATTATGTAGCCCAACCAGCCAGCTTGCCTCTTGGGCGAGCAGCTTCCTCACCTCCAGTGTGTGCTGTAAGGATTCTGTGAACCGCCTCAGCTCCTTCTTCTCTTGTTCCACACCCTGGAGGCATCTTGCTGTGAGTTCTAGCTCCCTGTGGGGACAGAGAGGTGGAATGGCAGCACACACCCTTCCCAATTTCTGCATATGGTCACGGTCACGTTTCTGCTGTAACTGATGTGACTCAGTAGGGCCTTGGATGGCCATTGCTCTGCAACACTGGGTATTGAAAACAGTTGTAAGGTCAGGGCTGCAAGGAAGCCTCAGCCAAATGAAGTGGATTCACTTATCAGACAGAGTGAGGTCCTGAAGCCAGGGGACTTCTAATTCAGTGTCTAACAAGTGCTTGGCTTTTTATTTAAGAAGCTTCTCTTATTTGTGTATGCTAAGTTTAAAAATTAGGGGGAAAGAATATCTGTATTTCTACCCCTCCCAAAAGGTATCTAAATGATTTCCTTTAATAAGGTTGTCACCAGTAAGTTTCCCTGGGCTGTCACTGACAGTGGTGGTGGTAATGACAGTGAAGATGGTGGTATGACACAGAACACCATCGACCACAGCAGTAGTCTCCAAATTCTCATAGGCTATATCTGAGTCCTGGGTTGGGGATATATAAATGTCCTGCCTTCATGAGATTATAATTCAATTAATGTTTATAATGGGCAACTAGATCTATACAGAATACATCAGACTGATGTTCAGGCAGACCAATGTGTCATTAGCTGAAATGTGAAAGGACTTCTGGAGAGATGGAGAATGTTGGGGGTCTTTGCTGGCAGCACTTCTAGGCCAGACCAGCTTGTTGCTGGTAACCTGGGTAAGTGGCTCTTACAAAGACAGGGAGGGCTTGTTCCATGGGGGAGGGTGGCCTGCACTCACCCATGTCTCACACTCTTGTTCATACCATGGTTAAAGATCCCTATCAGTGAGCAGAAATGACCCACTGAGGAGGCCCCCATATTCGTCTGGGTATACTCAAGGCCTGGAGCATTGGGAAGAGCAGGCCATAAGTGGTTTCCTGGTAAAAAAAACCTCCTCAGGTCTGGCTGAACATCAGTCTGCCAGGCCAGGGCATCTCCCTGTTGTCCCCCCAGGCCCTGCTGTCACCTCTTGATCTGCTCCTGTTCCACTCTCAGCTCTTGTACCACTTCCTCGAACTGCTGCTTCTCAGCCTCCAGCACCTGGTTCAGGCGCTCAAGCTCCTGAAGAGAACAAGAGAAGAGGAAAGTCACAGGAAGCACAGAGTCCCTAGGCTCAGCACGATTCTTCCCTCGCTAGCCCAGTCTCTGGGATTTGGCTTAGTCTGGCACATCAGGCCAAACTGGTAAGTTCTGAGGATCCCAGGCTCCACTCAGTGGCATGCGGCCTCAACTAACCCAAAACCATACCGAACCTGGCCAGTGAAAACTGTTAGCAAGAGGAAAGACAGAGTTAGAAATGACCCCAAGAGTTCTCCAGCAGATATCACTAATTCTGGACATTGTTCTTCTGGCCAACTCTATGAATTGACACCCCAAGGTGAGGTGGTTCTGCCTGGAGCATGGAACACACAAACAACAACAAAAGTCTGGCGTGCGCATTTCCAGGACACAGAATGGAATCAGGTGGAGTGGCAGAGAGAGGCTCTTCCCACCCCAAGAGTCAGAGCTAAAGTCCTTGTTATCTCAAGGTACGACTCAGGTGGACAGCTTCCTTTTCCTCAGCCCCATGGCAATAGGAGTGTCAGGAGGCCCAGGACAGGTCCTGAGGGCCCAGACCAGTCCCTTCAGAGAAGCAAGCTTGCCTGAATGTTTCCCCAGCAAGTTGGAGCCTCTAGGCTAGGAGTCCTATTTTCTCTGGGTCAGTCACAAGTGGCATTAGGGATCTACTTCATGAAGTTGGGCTCATGAAGTGTTTCTGTGTCAATTGCCTTGTTCCTCCACATGTTATGTTGTGGGAGCATGTAATGCGAGTTAGGTTTCTCCTGTGAGTAGGTAGGGGCTTCTGATGCAGTCTCTTAAAAGGGGCATGAAGATCAGCCTGGCACCTGTGGGCACCTGGCATGGCAGCACATGGACTGGAAAAGGGTTCTGGCTTGCCATTGCTTTCAGCTGCTAAACTGAAGTGGGTGGAGCCCGGGTTAGGCTGAAGCCAGGTAAAACCTCCAGAGAGACAACACCCTTATTTAAGGACGTGGGGGTGGACCCTGGGGGCCTGTGGTAGAGATGACTCGGTGGGAAGCAGCATATGCCATGTGTTGGAGCCAAGGCAGCAGTGACAGAAGTGGACTTCAAGCAAAGCTGTGCAAATAAGGTCAGCTCCAAGCCCACCTGGAGGTGGGACAGTATCTGCCCTGAGTGGTTCCGGTAGTTAAATTGGCAGACTGAGTAGGACAGCAGCTGGCTGACCCCACCCCCGATGGTTACAGCAGAGTGACTGATTGACTAAGACAAACTGACCATGTTGGCCTACGGGCAGCTGAGGTCCACAGAGAAAAGAAGGCCTCAAGCCTAAGTTGAAGTAAAGCTGCCCTAGCAATACCATAGCCAATTGCCCTCAAGATCTAGGCTAGAGGTGTTCCTGCAGACGGAGGCTAATTGCCCTCAAGGATGTATGCCTGAGGACCTTCCCCTGAGACTGTATCCTTCTAAAGGGTTAGGGTTGTTAGGCAATAAGTGTTTGTAGCTATTAATAAATATAGTTGTTTTAAAAAGTTTCTTCAGGAGCATATGGTTTCTGCATTACTCTATGATACCCCCCCCCCAGGGGCTTTGTTCTCAAGTGTGATAGTGTCCTTGACAGGAAGTGACGCTGCCTGTGGATGGTGGTGATGTCACTGGCTTTGAAGAGTTTCAGAGAGGGAATAAAATAGAGACAGGGAAGAGTCTGATTTCAATTCCAACTCCGAAGTTTCTTCCCTCCAAAAGTTACTTCTTTCTCATCTAATCTTTACTGGCACAAACTGCCTCAGTTTGCTAAATGTGGTCCTCACCTGGACTGCTCCCTAGTGTCCTGACACCCCTGGGTCAGTGCATGGCTACAGTACACTGGCTATAGGGGCCAGGCTTGTGAGAGTGGCTGAGGCCGATGGAATGTGAGCAGGAGGGCAGATCTCTTTTGAAAAGAGAGTGTGTGATGGGTTATGATCCCTTCCCCCTGGCATATGTTGGGGTCCCCTTAGCCTGGATCCCTAGGAATGAGGACACACGAAACAGTGGTCCAGCCATCCCAAGTAGCACTGTGAGCAAATGCATTTGTGCTGTTAAAAGTAATGGGCGTATGGGGGCTTGGGGTCACTGCAGAAACCACGACCTAGCCTATATTTATATTTGATGTGTCTTATTAAACAAAATATAAAATTAAATTTATATTCTTGCGCACACACACTCTTACAATTGAAGACAACTTCAGACCTTAAAGCAAGGTACAAAACTCTGCTCTAATACCCATGGTGTTGCCGGTGCAGACAGCCTCTCTGGTCCCAGAGTCAATAAACTAGACTGGTTCTCCTCTGGCCGTGTTTACCTGCTGTTGAGAGGCTCACAGAACTTAGCCACAAGCGCCTGAGCCCCAGGATGACTCTCGCAGGTCCCAAGGCTTCTTTCTGTTGGCTCAGAAATGGCACCCAGGACTCAGTAGGGGACCCCACCCTACAGCCTCGCTGGAAAGCTTCCTAGCCCGGCAGCTTACATTCCCATCACTTGCTGTTGTGCTGGAGTGACCACACTGGGACAGCTCCTGTGGAATTGTCCCTCCCTATCACTGCAGCTCCTCATGACACCAGCTGATGCCAGGCAGTGCCTCCAAGAACCCAAAGGGGAAAGTGATCTTGAACACAGCAGGTCAACAAAAACAAGCCAGCCATTTGCCTTTCTCCTCCACCCCGTGGTCCCAAACGTTTGTGATGAGATGTGTCTGGTCATGTCAAGGACTAGCTGTGCCCAAGGAAGGATTTCCCACAACCTCAGGGGGCCAGGAGGCTAGGTGTCATGAACCAGAGCCCTCCAGGGCCAAAGCAACTTCAAAGGATGCTTAAAATCTCCTGATGATTTTTCTGTCAACAGGTGGCCAAGCTTGGCTTGAGTGACTCTCATGATAGTAAATTAGAAAATATGTTTCATATTTGAACAACCTACAAAAAGCACCCTCCACCCCCCTCACCTCTACCCCAGGCCACCCCACCCCAACCCCAGCTCTGGTTCTCACAATCTGAAAGCCATAGATGCAAAGCATTGGTGAATGATAGGTTTTGTGGAAATCTTTACAGGGCCCCGTGGCAGGGTTCCATCCCATTCATGCAACAAGATTCTGCTCCTTTCCCAGTACCCTGAGCCACCTCCACCCTTGCTTAAACTCCCCCCCCCCCCCCCCCCCATTCAGGAGCTGCCTCACTCCTGGCCTTTATCACACTTTCTTCCAGGCTTTCTCTAAGTGTGGATACCAGACCACAATAAGAGCTAGCAGGCAGTTCTGAGTCAAACAGAAGAACGGCAGGGCCAAGGGCCTCATCCAGCACCTGGTCACTTCAGGTTGCTATAGTGCACTCGGAGAAGCAAGCGTCCCATGTTGTCTACTAGTTCCATTCCAGTTCAAATCTGCCTCTCTCCCAAGTCCCCTCACCAAATCCAACTTCTCCTTGGGCCATCAAGAAGACTAATTTCTTTTCTCTTCAAGTATTTTAAAAAACAAAAACAAAACCCAAAACATTCTGATCCCAAGTTTCCTGTCCTCCAAGCTAAACACATCTTGCTTGCCATGCTTCACAGACCATGATTTTTTGTCCTCAATAAAACTAATTATACTCATGAAAGGAATGCAGCAACAGGCGCCCCCCCCCCATCGGGAAGACTTAATACAGAGAGAATTCTTTGCAGGTAATTTACAGGTTCAATGCAATTCCAGGAAATAGCTCAGTGAGACTTTATATATATATATATATATATATATATATATATATATATATATAGTTTGATTCATTCATGCTACATCTATTAACCAAGCGGAGAGCATGTTCCAAGCACCTGTTGGGCTCTGCATGAAGGTTTTGAATCTCTTCTTGTGGAGTCTATGGTCTAACGTAGCTACTAAGAAACTCAGACTGGGAATTTAGATCAAATGCAGGAATTACTAAATCCAGTATTACTAAAGCAATCAGGTACATCAGACAGCACTACGAAACAAGATATGCATCCTACAGGACAGGAACCCAGTCCTGGGTCAAGCTGTCCTGGGTGGAAGTTAAGGTAGAGAGCTCTGTGGAGGTGGAAAGAGGGGCAATCAGTTGATTCGTAAGCTGAGAACAAAGGTGGATGGATAAATGGGTAGAAGGGTTAGCTCAGTGGCTTGCCTAGTAAGTACTGTTAGGACCAAACTCACTTGACCAAACTTTAGCCTCAGAAGCCTGGGGATTTTGAGTAGGCCCTGAGCTGCAGGTCAACTCGCCCCAGAAACCACTTACATTATCCACCAGGGCTTGGAAGCTGTAACCATTACCAGGAGGCCAAGTTCCCGCTTGGGTATGGCCTGTTCCCAGAGCAACAGGGAGAACAACAGAAACCCCAGGTTGCCAATGGTCATAAGTTTGGAAATCCCCACCTTGTGTCCTAGGTTACCTATGCTAGCCAATCAAAGTATTGTTGCTTGATGATGCTTGATTCTGCCTCGCTGAAACGTATTTAACCTAAAGTGAAATTCTGTTTGGGGGGGGTCTTCTCCCTCCTTGCATGGGGAGTCTATGAGAGTGACCCCAGCATGCTGGTTAAATAAAATCCTCTTGTGTTTTGCAATGTTCTCGAGTTCCTGGTGATTCCCTGGTGATCTGGGTTCAGGAATCTGTTCCTTGAACTTTACAGTACAAGGCCTTGGGTTAAGACCTCAGCACTGGAAATCAGCAAGCAAACAGAAATAAATAAATGAAAGAAAGAAGAAAGAACATTCCAGATGGAAGGAACAGCATATACAAAGCTCTGTGGCAACCCATTGTCTGGAAAAACCAAGTCAGGCCCACTTGAGACATGAGAGAAAATATGATGGGCAAGAGGCTGGGGTCAGAGAAGCAGGGAGGCTAATAAAGGAGACACCATAGCCATGCAGGAACTCAGGCTTAGGTGAGGATCTTTTTTTTTCCCTGAGCAAGAAGTGAAGAACATTTTGTCAGTTTGGTTGTTTGTTTGGAGTCTCACATTGAACCTGTTACCTATCCCAGTTAGGCCTCAAATTCAGTCTTCCAGCCTCTGGCTACTGAGTGCTGGGATTGAGACTGCATACCTTCCCAGCAGTGTCAGCAAAAAGATTGGAGAGCAGGAGGATGCTAGTGCTAGCTAGCAGGTGACATGATTTTCTCTCCCTTTAAACACTGAGTTGGCTGCAGTGTGGAGGGAAAGGCAAAGGGATAGAAAGACTTTAAGGGAAGCCGGGCGGTGGTGGCGCACGCCTTTAGTCCCAGCACTCGGGAGGCAGAGGCAGGCGGATCTCTGTGAGTTCGAGGCCAGCCTGGTCTACAAAGCGAGTCCAGGGCAGCCAGGGCTGTTACACAGAGAAACCCTGTCTCGAAAAACCAAAAAAAAAAAAAAAAAAAAGAAAGAAAGACTTTAAGGCAGAAGGCCACAGCACGAGCTTAGGCAAGCAGCAGCAGGATATGGGAGTAGGGTGGGAAGGAAGGAGGTCCGGATGAAGCATGACCCCCAAGTTCCTGACCTGCACAAGCCCTGAGTGGGACATCCCCTGAGACAGATATTTGAGAAGTCAATGGACCCTTCTAGAAAAGGTAAAGGCAAGACATCTTGACTTCAGACAAGATGTGCTCTCAGCTTCTTTGGACATCTGGCTGGGGATGTGGAGTCAATCATTGGGTATCAGAGGATGGGGGGACAGAAAGAAAGGACTAGAGATGTGACCCTGGGAGTCATTTGCACACAAATAGCAAAATGAAGTTAGGGATTGTAGTGTAAACAGCCTTAAGATCTAGAGTGGAGAGAAGAGAGGGAGTTTAAGTACTACTTGAGTCGAGGCAGCACCGTCTTGTAGAGTTACCAGAAGGATCACACAAGTTCACTCACACAGACTGGTTGCAATGTAGTAAGTGCTTAACAAGTGCCTTCCAGGCCAGCAGTGGAGGCTCATGCTTTAATCCCAGCACTCAGGAGGCAGACACAGGCAGATCTCTGTGAGTATGAGGCCAGCCTGGTCTACTTAGTGAGTTTCAGGCCACCTAGGGCTACATAGAAAGACTCTGTCTCAAAACAAGGTATAATACACAGCTTGAAGAGATTATCAGAACCAGAGTCAGAATAGCAGGACTGTTATTTATCAGATGTGGAAATAAAAACAAAAAATAAACCCAATTGTGGACTATATGCTAAATATTTTAATGGAAAAAAGATATCTATGTAAAAATAAATGACTAATATATGTAGGGAGATGGGAATTTCATCACATACACACACACACATTTTCACCATGGCCAGGTATGATGGTGTGGTTTTTTGTTTTGTTTTTGTTTTTTTGAGACAGGGTTTCTTTGTATAACAGACCTGGCTGTCTTGGACTTGCTTTGTAGACCAGGCTGGCCTCGAACTCACAGAGATTCACCTGCCTCTGCCTCCCAAGTGCTGGGATTAAAGGTCCAGCACTGGTGTGCTCGTTTAATCCCAGAATTCAGGAAACAAGGAAGATCAGGAGTTCTAGGCTGACTTAAACTACATGTCACTCTGCTCCACAAAGCAAGCAAGCAAGCAAACAAAACCTAAAGCAAAACAACAAAGCCACATTATGAAAAAATAAAGAATGTCTTTGCAGGGGCTGGAGGGATGGCTCAGCAGTTAAGAGCACTGGCTGCTCTTCCAGAGGACCCAGGTTCAATTCCCAGCAACCACATGACAACTCACAACTCTCTGTAACTCCAGTTCCAGTCACACAGATATACATGCAGGCAAAACATAGATGCACATAAAATAAACAAATCTTAAAAAAAAAAGAATGTCTTTGCTAAGAGAAATTTCCAAGTAACAGCAGAGAGTTTGCTCTTCATCTCTTCCCGGTGTGAAATAAGGGTACAGCATGAGCTGGCGGCTGCCTACATACCAATAAAAGAAACCCCAGAATAAAACGTGCTTCTCTGACAACTCAATCTTGAATTTTCTAGTCTCCAGAACTCTGAGAAAATAATTGTTCTTGCTGAAGCCACTTGGCCTGATTTTGTCATGGTAGATCAAACTGACTAGGATAAATAAACCACACCATTCAATGATGGCATATTTCACATTATTCCCAAGCTCGCACAGACTGTCCACCAACATAGGCTGGACTCTGCAGGAGGAGGCACACCTTAACAAATTTAAAAGACTGGAAGTCTGTAACCGAAGCTTTTTAATTATCCAATATATGCATTCTACTTTACTTTACTAACCCTAGGTGGGAGAGAAAGAAAGGTGAGAGGGAGAAGGGACGTAGGTCTCTTTGAGCTACTTCCTGCTGATTAGGATTGTTGGGGGTAATACCAGTCTCATTAGAAGTCCAGCAAACCAGCAAACCAGAGAACCAGGAAAAGAGCAAACCAGGAGACAGCAGCAGGAAGAACAACTTGGGAGGAGCACCAGCAACTGGGAGAGCAGCAACCGCTTTCTACTTTGTAGCCCTTTTCCTTTGTAGAGCCTTCTCCCACTTCTCTGTAGAGCCCTTTCTCTTACTTCTTTGTGGAGCTCCTTCTCTGCTTTCTCTTTGTAGCCTCCTTCTCCTTGGGACTCTAGCTCTTTTTTCTCCTTTGTAGAGCCCCCTTCTCCTTGGGACTCTAGCTCTTTTTTCTCCTTTGTAGAGCCCCCTTCTCCTTGGGGTTCTGGCTTTTTCTCCTCTTTCCCAAGTCCTCAGAGTTAAACTTGCTCAGCTGGTTAAGCCACGCCCCTGCTAGCTCACGAGACGGGTAATACTTTAGACCTGTGTCTTAAGCAGCCCACCTGGGATTAAACAAAAACATTATCACAATTGGTTTTAATAAATTCCTACTACAGATGTCCTACAATGTTTGCTCTTAATCAGTAATTATACAAGAAATAACAAAATGACAGCAAGAAAATCCACAAAGTGATTGGAGATTAAACAATACACTTCTAAATAACATGAGTCAAGTGATTTCAAAACAACTTCCTCCAGATGAAATATTGAGACCTGAGTCTAAAAAAATAACATTCCTTGTTTTTTATTCAAGGGAACTGACAGTGTCTGTCCACACAAAAAACTATCTATGGATGTTTATAGCATGTTCACTCATAATTACCAAAACTTGGAACAACCCAGAGGTCCTTTAGTGGGAAAATAGATAAACTGAGGTATATACCAAGATAACAAACATTCAGTTATGAAAAAAAAAACCAGTGTTCAAGACATACGAAGGCATGGTGGACATTTAAATGTACCTTACTAAGTGAGACAGAGATCTGAAAAGTCTATGTGGTATATGACCCAACTCCATGACATTCTTGGAAGGGAAAAATTTTGGAGACAGTAAAGAGTTCAGTGGTTGTTGAGATTAACTAGTAGGAGAAATGAATACATGGAACCCAGGATTTTTTTAGGCAATGAAACTACTGTGGTATCACAACTGTGAATTAGTGGCATTTTACATTTGTCAAAATGTATGGAATGTGCTACAGTAAGAGCGAAGCCTGATGGCCCTGGCTGCTCTCTCTGCATTTTTGACTCGTACCCTCAAAGTCCTGGGCTCCTTCTGACACACGGACAATGCCATGACTACACCATCACATTGTCCATCTCACTGAATTCTAGTCCATTTAGACTCTCAGCAATCCAGAAGAAGGCAGGGCAGCTGCTACTTTTATCAGGCATTAGAGATGAAGAATCTATACTCCAGAGGAATCAAATAGCATCCACACCATCAGTGCTGAAGCTGAGAGTCTAGAATAAGGTGGGGAACCTCATGATCTAGAATAAGGTGGGGAATCTCATGATCTACAATAAGGTGGGGAACCTCAGGATCTAGAATAAGGTGGGGAATCTCAGGATCTAGAATAAAGTGGGGAACCTCATGATCTAGAATAAGGTGGGGAATCTCATGATCTAGAATAAGGTGGGGAACCTCAGGATCTAGAATAAGGTAGGGAATCTCATGACCTAGAATAAGGTGGGGAATCTCAGGATCTAGAATAAGGTGGGCAACCTCAT
>CAJQZJ010032322.1:5096540-5119350 GCA_907164525.1 Lophiomys imhausi
ATCTAGAATAAGGTGGGGAACCTCAGGATCTAGAATAAGGTGGGGAATCTCAGGATCTAGAATAAGGTGAGGAATTTCATGATCTAGAATAGGGTGGGGAACCTCAGGATCTAGAATAGGGTGGGGAACCTCATGATCTAAAATAAGGTGGGGAACCTCAAGTGCTAGAATAAGATGGGGAACATCACGATCTAGAATAAGGTGGGGAATCCCAGGATCTAGAATAAGGTGGGGAATCTCAGCATCCACAATAAGGCGTGGATTCTCATGATCCAGCAAAAGGTGGGGAACCTCATGATCTAGAATAAGATGGGGAATCTCATGATCCAGAATAAGGTGGGGGACCTCACGATCTAGAATAAGGTGTGGAATCCTCATGATCTAGAATAAGGTGGGGAATCCTCATGATCTAGAATAAGGTGGGGAACCTCAGGATCTAGAATAAGGTGGGGAACCTCAGGATATAGAATAAGGTGGGGAAATCTCATGGTCTAGAATAAGGTGGGGAACCTCAGGATCTAGAATAAGGTTAGGAATCTCAGGGTCTAGAATAAGGTGGGGAATCTCATGGTCTAGAATAAGGTGGGGATCTCATGATCTAGAATAAGGTGGGTAATCTCAGGATCTAGAATAAGTTGGGGAATCTCAGGATCTAGAATAAGGTGGGGCACCTCATGATCTAGAATAAGGTGGGGCACCTCATGATCTAGAATAAGGTGGGGAACCTCATGATCTAGAATAAGGTGGGGAACCTCAGGTTCTAGAATAAGGTGGGGAATCTCAGGATCTAGAATAAGGTGGGGAATCTTAGGATCTAGAATAAGGTGGGGAATCTCATGATCTAGAATAAGGTGGGGAATCTCAGGATCTAGAATAAGGTGGGGGAAGGTAACAAGTTCACCATCCCTTTGGGTGACCAAACTGAGGGAGAAAACCACTTAGGCAAAGTGACTCAGGACGGTCACACCTGCTGAACATGGGCTCTGCTTCTGGTCTAGAACATCACTGACCTAGTGTGATCCTCTTCCTGCTGCCTGCTCCAAGCAGCTTCCACTATGTCAACAGCTGGGCTTGCCCCTTACTTGTGCTTGGTAGCTGCTGGTGTCCCACTTCAGTGCCATGGCATTAAGCGAGGCCTGTGTGCCCTGCGTCTCCGCTGCCCTAATTTCCAAGCTAAGACCTAGATAGTGTGTCTAAATTTTCCTCGCACCAATTGCTGCCCCAGATTCAACCTCTGTTGGCTAAGTCTCCTGTCCGCATCGGGGCTGTGTCTCCCTCTCCATCCCACGCTGGGCCTCCCAGATCACCTGTCTTTAAGGTTTCTGACAATATGCCAAGCCTTGCTCCAAACGCACATGGTGCTTTGGAGAAAAGGCCCAAACTCTAATGGGATCTAGATGCAAGTGTGAAGACCTTATGACTCAAACTTTGCGGGGGGAAAAACACAGCACTATGTTGAGGCAAGTCTGGGGGGTCCTCCTCCCTCATCTGCTATTCCTGGGTACCAGGCATACACGTGGTGCAGACATAGATGCAGGCAAAATGACCATGCACATGAATACTTTTTAAAGATATTAAATCCCAATTTCAACCCCACATCTCCAAATTAAAATATTCAATCTTGTTTTTCTTTTATTTGCAATTGATGAAAAGACTCTAAAGCAGTGGTCCTCAACCTTCCTAATGCTGTGACCCTTTAATACATGTTGCTGTGACCCCCAACCATAAAATTATTTCATTGCTACTTCATAACCACAATTTTGCTACTGCTATGAGTTGTAATGTAAATATCTGATGTGCAGGATATCTGATATTCACAGGTTGAGAACTGCTTCAGTCTAACTGGAAGAATGAACAGGCACAGGAGGTGAAATTTTGGAAGAAAAACAAAAGCAGGTCATCCTAATGCTTTGAAATTAAGCCATAATGGAAAGCTGCAACAATCCAGTCAGCTCAGTCTTGATTCCTGCCAAGGTTAGTATCTCTCACGTTAAGCCAGGTGCTGAGCCAGGACTTAGATGGTCCAAAGGGGACATGTGTTTCTTGACTCTAGAGGATGTTTTAGAGTCCCAGGAGGGGTGGTAGGAAAGGAGCTGAGTCCTGACATGAGTTATAGCTAGGCACTAAGCTACAGCCGATGCCCTCATCCCTGTGGCTGGCCTGAGAGAGGACAATGAAAAGAGTGACAAGGCTAAAGGACGTGGATTGGGTCAGTCTCCCCTGTACAGGCTCCTCTGAACACCACTCTGCAACGCTGGGCCTCACCCATGAAAGCGTGGCCAATAATTAATAATAACATGACATAATGCTAAGAGAGACAGCCAGTCACTAAGCACGCACAGTGTGTTAAATGTTTTCGATGTAATGTCTCATGTAATCTTCATAACATCCCTAAAAGGATGGGTTTTATTATTTTCCTCATGTTTCGGTGAGAATATTGACATTCAATGAGGTTAAGTAACTTGTCAGAGATCATGTAGTTAGAAGGGCTGGGGTCAAACACAACCACAGGCGGCCTAGCTTCAGGTTTCCTCTGCTTATCACCTGTCCTGCCCTTCAGGTGTGAGAAGGAAGTGACAACGCCAATGGCTCAAATAAGACAAGAGTCCCCTCGGCCTTCAGGCTGGCTTAAGCCTGTGCTGAGCCTCCATAGAGCTTGTACTATTGATGCCAACAGAGCAAAGGAGTCTCTGAGGTCCTCAAACTCCATCACTCTTACATACAGAAGTAGCCTCCTTCCCCTGTGGAAACTGAGGCCCGTTGCAACCTCCTCTGGATATCAGCAAGCCACTTAGGAAATGTTTAGAAGGCTTTGTCTCTAAGGCCTGTTCACTCATTCTTTCCCCGAGGGTTCACAGGAGAAATATGCTTCCCACCAATATGCTACAGCAAGATGCAGACACCATCATCTCAGGGGTCTCATTGCTCCATCCCTTTTGAAGTCTCTCAGGCAAGTTTCTGGATGCCCAGCCCCCACCTCACTCCCCACCCACCACACACATCCCCTAGTGTCAGCTGGGTGGGGGGGATGGGAGGTTAAGTGTTTCCTCGCGGCTACATGAGTGTTTTTGCGCACTGTACTTACCTCTCTCTGCTCCCTCTGAAGGCACAGCTCTTCCGTCTCCTCCATCAGCTTGTCTGCCAAAGCAAGCACACACTCACTGGAAACAGCTCAGGGGTTCTGAGGGCGGGTGCCATAGGTGGCCACTGTCACCTGTGCCATCTCCCAGGGAAGAGGTCTGCACTCCTAGCCAGGGGTTAGGTCCTGCTCTGCTGAACTGAAGTTGTCTCACTGGCCTAAACTGCCTTTCAGGTCCTCTTCCCTGGTTTGTGCATTCATAGATCCATAGAGGACCCGAGCATGGAGGCTCAAGTGGGTCTTTGCAGCCTGTGGTCTCTGCAGTCTCCGGTTAATCCGGGAGGCCATGTTCCTGGCAAGGGAGAGGTGCCTAGAGCAGGCAGAGAGGACTGATGGTCTTGGATGTCTCAGCAGGCTCCCAGGAAGGGGATCAACCCATTCTTCTCTCCCAACCAGAGGAAATTTAGCAGACCATTAGGGAACAGGGCTTCCTCTATTTATCACCGGCCTTGCCCTTCAGGTATGAGAATGAGGCAGATCCTTGCAGTTAGGTTCAAAATACTTTTGGTGAGGAGAGGAGAGAAGAGGAGAGGGTAGGTACAGGACATGGGACTCAGGTAGGATAATATTTTTTCCATTTCTAGATCCTTCAACTGAAGACCTGACACATATACACACACTCAGGGATTTTTCCCTTAAGCTGATCTCCACATCTCTAACACCTGAGGCAATTTTGGTCTCTTCTTTAAGGAGGAGGAAATTGACCCTTATAGAGACTGAGGGCTGACACATCCACACACTAGATAGGTGGGGGACAGGGCTAAAGCCAAGGTCCTGGCCACTAGTCTTTCCTGTCTCTAGCTCCCTGGCCAAAAAAGACATTTATCACAACATAAAGTTCTCTAAGTGCCGAGCTCCCTTCCAAGTCCCACAAAGACCTCCCATACCACTCCCACCAGGTCCTTTCCTTTATGCCACCATCAGAAAACTTGAGGTTCTAATTTATCCCTGTCACCAACCTAAATATTCCTGCTTTTCCTTAGCCAGCTGTAGCCCCTGTGCTTCCAGGCTTTTGATCATAGCTTCTCCTAGCTGGGCATTTTTCCAGGTCCTGGGGAGGGAAGGCAGATAGGAGAGAGGACATGGGATGAGAAATACTAACAGTATTTCAACAGGAGGAAGGCGAGTGTACATTTTCTGTGTTAGCCCTGCCCCCTGCTCTACAGAATCTCAGCTGAGTCTGGCACCCAGGGCTCTGGGCAGGCTACCAGCATTGATCAGTTACAGTAACTGGAGGCTGAGGTTGCAAAGTGGGCCACAGGGACAGAGCCAAGAGCACTCACAGAGGAGGGGAGGGACTGCTTCCCCAGCAACCTACACCACTGCATGCTGGCGCCCCAGTAGGTACTCAGTGTTATTGTTTGGGTTAGACATATGAAAGGCTTGAATGGGCACCAGCTGGGTTGGTTCCTGTGCCTCGCACTGTGATTTGTAAACACCATCTATGAACCTGGCTAGGGTCAATTACAGGTCTGGGAAGGGAAGATGGATGTACTGAGGTCCTGAATATGAGGAGAGATCCTCAACTCACTCCCAAGAATTGGAGGCAAATGGTGTCCACATTTGTCACCAGTCATTGCAGACACCTTCCCAAACTCACCACTTAGGGGACTCTTACAGAGGCTCTACAGCCTGAGTTGTCTCCTCCCACTCACCCTAGGCAACTCCCACAGCCCTGTCTCAGAACCCAGCAGAGAAGCAGGTGGGCAGGGCCTAGCCCCTCAGATGCCCTGCTGGCAGACACTTACACCTTCCCAGACTCCTGCAGCATCTCAAGCCATTGCGTCTGCTCAAACTCAGACTCAGCAGCCAATAAGACATTCCCCTGCCGGGAAGAGGAGCCAGAGTGAGGGAGAGTCACTCCAAAAGACAGGGAACCAGCTTCTTCAGTTTCCGGCCCACCCTCCACAGGCCTGGGCCCTGACAACTTTGTCAGAGTAGACTGCATAGGGCTGATCCCACAGGCTCAAGATGAATTGCTTTGTCCTGTGAACCCTGGGCTAGGGAAGGGTCCCCACTCACGTGGAAGTCCTGATGTGAGATCTTCATGGCATAGGGCATGCTGGGCTCTTCCCTGGCTTCCACCAGGCAGCCTCCTAGTGGGATGACACCCTGAGGAAGGGACAGAGCAGGCAGCTCCCACCCTACCCAGCTCACATCACTTAAGAATCCCAGGAGCCTCCTGGAGAAAGCCAAGGGCTTTTCCAAGAGGCTCAGGCTGGCCCAAATCTCAGGATTATGCTACTAAGGCTAGGACTGACTTCCAGATAGAAGAAGAGTTGGGGCAGGCTCTGCAACTCAGGAAGCATGTGTGTGGAAGGAAGGTACAGCCCAGAGGCTGGAGGGGGTGTCTTGAGCCCTGAGAGGATTTGTTCTCCAGATTTTAAACAATCAACCCAACAGAGTTTCCTCCCACCCCTACAGGTTCCCAATGCCTCCCCCGCACCCCCCCCCAGCCTGTAAAGGAACCTCCTCACCTTAGGATGTATATTGAAGTATTTATTGTTTTCAAAGCTCTTTTTCTCACTCTCGGAGTAGTAGAGCAGGAAGCTTTCTTTAATGATGAAAAACCTATGGAGGAGGCGTGAGAAAATGGTGAGATCTTGTGGGTCAACAGCACCCTTGTGGGCTCTCCTCATATGGGAGCCCATGTGGACACCAGTTCACAATGCCCATTACACAGAGGTCTCAGGTGGCCTCCTGACAGGCAGTGAAGGAGGAGGCCCATGACTGACCTCCCAGACTACCCTCTTCAACCCAGCAGAAACCTGTTGTCCTTGTCCTCAGGTCCCTTTATTCTATGAACTATCAGTTCCGGCTATGTGGGAGCTCCTCCAGTTGTGGATAGAGGATGAGACAGACTGAGTCAGATGGGAGTTTTGGTGAAATCAAATGGAATTGACATCAACTGCTGAGGTCTGCAGTTCCAGTGCCCCAAGGTGACACCTGCACTCTTGCTTGTCTCAGACTACCCATGTCCTTTCTGGAACTCAAGTCTAACTTGGGATCAGAGTGGCCATGGTACTTTCTGGGTACTGGGGAGGCAAATCCTCAATGCCAACAGGTAGGCTCCTTGGCCCGCCTTGGGGACTTTTACAGACCTAGTAGCGGAAGCTTTAAGAAACCAAGTGTGGGGAGGGGATTGCGATTGAGATGTAACTTAAAGAAATAAAAAATAAAGTAAAAAAAAAAAAAAAAAAAAAAAACAGAAAAAGAAACCAAGTGTGCTCCAGGGGGAGCCCCAATTAGGCTTCAAAGCTCCTGAGGCTCAAAGACACTAGAGTTCTTCCTCCTCCAGGGACACTGCCGTGATATGACCTGGAAAGGAGATGGAGGGATCCCGAGGTGCTGAGTACACACGTGGGTACAGGGGAACGTTCAGAGCAGCCACATGTTGGAACCTGCTGGGATAGACTCACGATGGCCAACAGTGTGGTTCACTTACCTGCTTAGCATTCAGCGAAATGGCACTGTTGATATAGGCCATGGCAGGAGGATTTGCACTATGAAAATCACATGCTGCAGAACCATCTCAAGAGCCTGTTATTAAACTGTTTATTGGACCTTCTTGTGAGGAGCTTGAAAAAAATGTTGGTGGCATCAAGAAGTCAGAGGGGCCGGGCATGGTGGCACACTCCTTTTATCCCAGCACTCGAGAGGCAGAGGCAGGTGGACCTCTGTGAGTTTGAGGTCAGCCTGGTCTACAAAGTGAGTCCAGGACAGCCAAAGCTTGGTACGCAGAGAAACCCTCTCTAGAACACCTCCTCACCAAAAAAAAAGAAGTCAGAGAATCCCTGCAGGTCCCCAAGCTGTATGGTCTTCCCTGCCACCACAGCTGCTCTGGGGGCAGAGTGGAGGGACAGCCTGGGTGACTGCTACCTCTGATCCCTCTCTTGAGAGAACTGAAGGCTAGTTTTGTACTTTGGTGTGAGTTCCATAATTTTGTCTTTTTCCCCAACTCTTCTCTTTTGAGATAAGGGGAGGGGGGTCTTGCTATGTTGCCCAGGCTGGTCTTGAACTCATAGACTTCAACAATCTCCCCATCTCAATTTCCTGAACAGCTGAGACCACAGAGCTCTACCACCATGCCTACCTTCAACTCACTTCCTGTAGTCCTGTCAGCCCTCTACTTGGCACAGGACAAATGCTGCCCTAGTGTATACTGTGTTTGGGTTCCTGCACTTGGCACTGAGCACCCACTGCTGCACTGGGTACTTTTTTTTATCCAGAGGGGGCCACTGGGCTGCTGGATGGTGGGGCCAAGCCATATCAGTCCCTTGGGAAAGGCAAATGTCTCCTAACAGTTGCAAAAGAACATCACCGGGTAGGTAAGAACTCAGCCCTCCCAAGACCACAAGTCTTGGGCAAGGGCTGCAAGTCTGAGGTCAGTCTGAGCTACATAGAGGCCCCTATGTCAAAAAGAATAAGATTAGGTAATCTTTGAAGACAGGGCAGGTACCTCAGACACAGGGCCCACAGGTACCAAGGTCCTGGGTTGAGAATGTACTTGGTTCTAAAAGGACCCAGAGCCGGGCAGTGGTGGCGCACGCCTTTAATCCCAGCACTTGGGAGGCAGAGGCAGGCGGATCTTTGCGAGTTCGAGGCCAGCCTGGTCTACAAAGTGAGTCCAGGACAGCCAGGGCTACACAGAGAAACCCTGTCTCGAAAAACCAAAAAAAAAAAAAAAAATTAAAAAATAAATAAATAAATAAAAGGACCCAGAAGGCTGAGGCAGAGGAAGCAAGACCACAGTCTCCAGACTGCACAGGGCCCTGTGGCTACTGTGACAGTGATAATGGCCTCAGTGACATTCACCCAGCCTCTACCACCCCAACCTACCCCGAGTCCATGCAGTTGCTTCTGTTAACACATTTAACACTCACAGTGACCCTCCCTGGCAGGCGCTCCTGTGGCTTTTATGTGTAGAAACGGAGGACAGGGTGACATGCAGAGCTGAAACAACTTGGTGGAGATTGGCATTCATTCTCTCAGAGGAAGATGGCATGCCAGAGAGAGCTTTGAGCAGGGGTTACATGCCCTGACTTAAGTTGTAAAAGGCTAGTGCTGGCTGCCGAATGGCAAACAGACTGTCCTGCCATATGCAAGGGATCTGCTAACGGCTATCGCAACACATCTAGGGGCAAGAGATAAGTCCAGTGGACAGAGGTATGTTGTTCTCTTCCCAATAAGCAAGATGTTGTCCCCGATATCACTCCCCTCCTAGAGCAAGCACAGAAAGGCAGAGGAGACACTTCAGGAAGCCTTTGCTCCATAGTGGCCACACTTCAGCAGGCTGAGAGTCACCATGGACTGCCACATGAGCCATACCTGGCACAGACTTGGAGGCAGAGGACAAGCTCCTACCCAGCATGGTTCATCTGCCAAGATCTTTGCTTATCAAGCTTGCCTTGGCCGTGGCCACTCTTACATGACACCTTTTAGCTTCTACTCGGCACATTTGCAAGTCTATGCTAGATTGCATGGACAGGCATTCCTCTTCTCACACCTTCCTCCAAAGTCCTCATGTTCTAGACACCCTCATTCAGTATGCAAGGCTGGAGCAGCCTCCTGTGGTCCCTGCAGAGCAGGGCTGCCAGTGCAAGGGCTGGTCACAGGCCATTTCACTCTCATTTCTCAGGTGAGGAAAGAAAGACTTAGATGTGGAGTAACATACAAAGCCCCACAACTGCAGAAGGAGGATTGGAACCCATGACCACTAGGCCTTCCTCCTCCCTATATGGCTCACAGAGCTGCTATCCTGGCTCAGGACACACACCTGGGATAGAGGAATACGTTGTAATAGCCAAGGTGGCAGCTCCACCACTGACTAGCAGTATCGGGGTCTAGTCCTCTTACACCTCAGGTCCCCTGTGAAGAACTTGAGGATGATAATTAACGGCCATTTCTCATGCCTGGGAGGGAAAGGAGTCTGATCACATGAATACTTAGCTCATGGTAAACAAGAAATGTTCCTTATTGTTCTCATTAGTTATTCCTGATCACTGTTAGGTTCAGTATCTGTGCAACCACCCTGCCCCTCTTCCCACTTGTGCTCACACAGCAGCTACTGAAGAGAACATGCCTGCAGCCCAACTGGTGGCTTCCTGCTTTCCAAGCACACGTCACAGCCCTGTCCTCCTCCTGTCCAGGGCCAGCATCTGTCCTTGGAGAAGCTTTACTATCAGCTTTTGCTTTTAGCCCTCCTGGGTTATGGGAAGCCTGGAGTATGCGCATGCCAAAGATTTCACGTCAGTCCTGGCTGCCTCCTCGCTCTGGTATTATTATTATTATTATTATTATTATTATTATTATTATTATTATTTTAAGATAGTGCCTCAAGTGACCCAGGCTGGCCTCAAACTCCCTATATAGCTTATGCTGACCTTGAACCTCTGATCTTTCTCCCTCCAATTCCTGAGTGCTGTGATTATAGACAGGAGTCACTAGGCCTGGTTTATGCAGTGCTGAGAACTGAACCCAGGGCTTCATGCATGCTAGGCAAGCAGTCTTACGGAGTGGGCCATACCCTCCAACCCCGCTCTAGTATTTCCACCTCCAGATGAAAGCACATTAGAGGTCACAAGGTGTTCCCTTTGCTGCCTGCTTGCTTGCTTGCTTTGGTTGAGACAGGGTTTCTCTGTGTAACAGCCCTGGCTGTCCTAGAACTTGCTTTGTAGACCAAGCTGGCCTTGAACTCACAGATATCCGACTGCTGGGATTAAAGGTGTACACCACCAGTGCCTGGCTACACTTTATAGACATTACCTTATTTAAATGACTCTAAGTGATGGATGGTTGGTTGGTTTATTTGTTTGTTTTCCAGCACATCGATGAGGAAACTGAACCACAGTGAGGTTAAGCAACTGGTGGACTCAGAGGTGTGTGACAAACCCCAGGTCCTCAGCTACCTGTATGCTTGTTGCTAGCACTCCCCAGTACTTTGTCTCTCTTGAGCTGATCACTGTACAATGGCTGCCCTGCCCACTTGGCTCAGGGGAGAGAGCTGTTAAGGAATCAGTTACTTGCCCTAGGCAGGTACCGTACTGGACCCTGCCAACTTGATGAATCTTTTCCCTCAGGGAGCTTAACAGATGGATGCAGAAGAGAGGATGTGGGAAGAAATATTTATTTATTTATTTATTTATTTATTTTATTTTTTTTTTTTTTGGTTTTTCGAGACAGGGTTTCTCTGTGTAGCCCTGGCTGTCCTGGACTCACTTTGTAGACCAGGCTGGCCTCGAACTCGCAAAGATCCGCCTGCCTCTGCCTCCCAAGTGCTGGGATTAAAGGCGTGCGCCACCACTGCCCGGCTGGGAAGAAATATTTATAAAATAGCTCATGTTTATCAAGTTTCTTCTTTGTTCCAGGCCCTGTTGGAACAACAGCAGTTTGTGTAGTAATGCATTCACTGCTTATTGGAAATAGGTGAAGAAACTGGAATGTAGAGAAATTAAATCATATGACCCAGATCACACAGCAGGTAAACGGGGAAGCTAAAAATGTAAAAGCGCTAGGATATAGAGTGACACTGCCAGGGCCCAGGGGTCACAGCAGCACGGGAAGCACCAGGAAGGATGCATTACTGCGACATTATAATATAGCAGAGTTCCATGCGGTGCTGCACAGTGCCTGGAGAAAGCACAGCACTACAGAGCAACAAGACACACGGCAGCAAGGGAAGTTTGTGTGACCCACAGACGTATGACCACCAAGGGGAAGGATGGTTTAAGGTCTGATCAAGTCTCCCCTCTGAGGGGAGGTCACAACTGACTGAATCAGGGTTTTAAAGAATAAGAAACGTCTTAAGAAGTTGGGAGGAGGGAGAAGAGGAAGACATGTTTTCTAGACAGAGAAGGACATATGTAGAGAACAGTGTGCTCAAGGTTATCAAAATATGTCTGGTGTTACATGCAGATAAGGGCTAAAGGGGTGGCCGGGGTTTGGGGGGGAAGGGGAAGGGCAGAGCACAGGTCTGTGAATAGGGGCTGAGAGCAGGCAGGACACCCCCCTCCCCACTGCCACCTTGCACAGATATTAAACAAGTACTCGGAGCTCAACCTGTGGTTTTAGAATTAGAGGGGTGGCCCTGAGGAGACCACAGCTGGGCAAATGGTGAACCACAATTATTAGAAGGTAAAAACCAGCCGGGCGTGGTGGTGCACGCCTTTAATCCCAGCACTAGGGAGGCAGAGGCAGGTGGATCTCTGTGAGTTCAAGCCTAGTCTGGTCTACAAAGGGAGTCCAGGACAGCCAGGTATACACAGAGAAACCCTGTCTCAACCCCCTTCCCCCCCCAAAAAAGGTAAAAACCAGCCGGGCATGCTGACTAGTTAGTTAGTCCAGGGCATGCTGACTAGTTAGTTAGTCCAGGGCATGCTGACTAGTTAGTTAGTCCAGGGCAGGATGACTAGTTAGTTAGTCCAGGGCAGGATGACCTAAATCTCATAACATCATGGCCAGAACTTTAGCTTGAGTGACACATACCTGAGTATATTGAGCAATATATTGAGTGACATCTAATGTGAAGGATTTTTGTAGCATGGCTTCCTTCCACCCTGTGCTCTGAGTATAATAAGGGTCCAGCCAGAGCTTGTGGTTAACACTGGTCTCATGAGACATTCAGTGGAGGCAGATGAAAGTGTTTAGAGCACAGATGCAGTGTATATCAGCCAGGGGCTGGAGAGATGGCTCAGTGGGTAAGGGTGCTGGCTACTCTTCCAGAGGACCTGGGTTCAGTTCCCAGCACCCACATGGCGGCTCACAACCATCCATAACTCCAGTTCCAGGAGATCCAGTTCCTACTGCATGCATTGGTATAGGCAGAACACCTATATAGATAAAATAAAAATAAGTAAAATCTCAAGAAAAACGGCAAATAGAGGCACCACTACCAGTAGCAGCCAGTCGGTCTACTGAGCTCTTCAATGTTTGGGAATGTAGACCAGGGGGAGAGAAGTTGGGGACACCCCACAGGACAGAAAGGAGGAGGTATGATGGATGAGCGGAGAGGAGAGAGGCTCTCAGGAGCATGCGAGAGTTTGGGTCAAGAGAGCATTGCACACACATGGTATACATACCAACAAGCAGGCACACATATATAGATGTAAATTTTGAAAAACAAACCTAAAATCAACACACACAAACTGAAAAAACAGTGTTCAATAAAACAGGCTTCAGAAAACAGAGCCAAGGGGCCATCCGAAGTGTAGCTTGCTCTGCCCACAAAGACCATGTGTGAGAGATTGGAGAAGGCTGGGTTGGGGGTAGGGAGGCTGAGGGAATGAGCCAAGTTCCTAGTTATACAACCTAAACCATACAATGCCCAACAGCAGGACACCTGAGTTCAGCACCTCCCGGGAATTAGTGGGGACAAGATACAGGATTTACACTTCTATGAGATTTGATCCCAAGATCAAATTCTCAGAGGAAGGAGAGGAGTGTGGTCAATTTACCCTCTAGACCCCTCTCAAAATTCTCTTTATTCTGTTAGTGAACACTTTTGATTCCCCTCCCTTCCTTTGCCCACAGGAAGTGAACTAGCAATGAGTATATTTTCCCATTGCTGTTTGGCCAAGGTGGAGGTAGAGATCGTGGCAGAGGTACTGGAAGCTCCTCCCAAGACAGACCCTGAGGAAGAGAGGTTTTATAGAACTCAGCCAGCCACAGCCAGTTCCATCCTGCCTAGTGGTTATTATGCAGCACAGAGCCTTTCCAGGCCTCTTCCCCTCAGTTGCCTACATTGATTTCCCTAATGGTAAGTCTCTGCAGTAGCCGGTATTGGCTGCCCTGTCCCAAGCCTTTCTGTGGTCACTGATTATCTGAGGTCCAGTGACTGCACTTCACAAATGGGAATCTGGAGCCCAGGGGCCCTACTGGGAAGCAAGAGGAGGCTGGGCTGAGCATCACGCCTGCCTCTTCTGTACTCTGACTTTCTGACTGGTTGTTGCTGACTCAAGGAAAAATCATGTGTTGGAGGTGGAGGATGGGGAGGTGTTCTGCCAGAGGAGGGAACATGAACAAGGGTCTGGAGCTGACAGATAAGATGTTAAGTGTTTTCTGAGACCCAGAGGAGGAAGAGTCTTTGCACAGTGTCAGCTCTTGAGCAAGGAAGGGGACAGAGGTGACAGTCCCTGGCAAAAGACAGAGAACTAACTTGGCACAGACTTACTGTTTTGACTTAGACTGGTTTGTTTTGGGTGGCTGTGAGGACTGCTGATGGAGGCTCTCAGGGCTCCAACCCAAGTGCCCAGGCTATCAGCCCCAAATCAACTGTGCATGCAGGAGCCAGGGCTTCCTGAACCGACAGTGGAAAGGGAGCCAGGGGACTCAGCCTGGTGGGCCAAGGCACCTAACACGTACTGGATGCAATCAGATGAAAATACCTGGCAGGAAAAGTCTTAAATAAGGAACACAGAAGAATACTTGGGACAGAGTCAGACCTGATGACAAGAGAAGGCTGCCTGCAGTAGCTCAGGAGATTCTGCCATAGCCTATAATAGTCCCTCTCCCCTGACACATTCAGTGCCGTGGCAATGACAAGATGCTCCTGGCCTCAGTGACTACAGCACAGCTGGTGAGCCTCTAAATAACCATCACACTGTTCAAAGCCTTCACTTAAAGCACCAGAGAAAAACTCAGCTTGGGAGGGACTCAAGGGGGCCCGCACCCCACTAAATGCCCAAGAGAAATGAGGCAGAAGTAATAAAAGTGTATGAAACCGGCTCTGTAAAACGTGAAATCCCATCCATGCCTCCATTTGTTCTGAGGTTTTACTGGAATATTAAATTATTCATCAAAATTGAACATCACAACTAACCACTACCACATGCACGTGATCTGCGGTCCGGAAAACATCCCAGTCATTCAGACCCGTGGTGTGGGATGGAAAGGGGCCATGCTCCCAAGAATGGTCATACCCTCCAGGGAGGGGACAGGGCAAAGTCTTAGTATTCTAGGCACCAGCAGGGAATCTTAGTTGGCTTGAGGATGAAAACTGCAGAAAATGGCCCCTTGCGCTTGCAGCCAGCTTTGTGAGTGAGGCTCCTTCAAGCCCAGCTCTGAGAGTTCCCAGCACCTGTCATGCCATATGTACATAGAAAGCCCTGTTGGCATCTTGAGCCTTCATTTGTAGTTGGGGACATAGACCCTGGTGCTGAGAATAGGATTAGGGTTCTTCTGGCTCTGCTCAACACCTCTCCAATATCAATCCTTTGGACAGGACCAACCTTCCCTCCCACTCCAACTTTAGTGATTATATATGTGTGTGTGTGTGTGTGTGTGTGTGTGTGTGTGTATCTATCAAGGCACAGTTGGAGGGGTTGCCAACACAACTTCTTGTAGAAAGTTTGTGGTTCTCCTCTCTCCTGGGTATTTCAGGACAGCTAGTGGTCTGGCTTGCTCAAATGCTGTGTAAGGTTGAGGAAGGTTGAGGAAGTGAGTGGTGCCCATCTCCCAGCCCTATTAAAGCCTCCACGAAGGGATGGATTGGCTAGGGAGGTCTATGGAGAAGGGGCTTCCCCTGAACAGTCTGGGCCAACTTTAACCTCAGTGTCTGTAGCCCACCTGCTACAGGCTTTGCCACTTGGGAATAGGGACTCAGTTCATTTCACAGAGAATTCCTGGCATCGACCGACCGGCTGGTGATTCCATTCTGGTCCCAGCGACCAATTAAAGTCGCTTCTTCCAGGTGGGGGGACAGCATAGAGAGAAGCTGGCTGGGCAGGGCCAAGGTCACAGTGGAAGGCTGAGGCTGGGCGGTGACTACAGGAGTGGGAGGGGTCCTGAGACCCCGGGCTCCCTCCCAAGGCGGAGAGGGGAGGTCTCACGGGACGCGGGGACTCACTCACCGCCGGGACCACTTGGCCGATGATCTCCCGAAAGGCCGCTTCCACAGAACCCCGTAGAGCTGCACTTTGGTACTGATGTCCAGCGCGTCCGCGTCGGCCTGTTCCAGGGACGGCGATGGCGACACGGAGTTGGACTTGGAAGTGAACATCCTGTCTCGGAGGTGCTGCCCCGGACGGGCCCACCCGCTTCGTGGGACGGGAAGGGGGACAGGGAGGACTGCGGGAAGCAGTGGGGACGGCGAGCGCAGGCAGCTCGGGACGCCGTCGGGGCGCGTTCCAGCCAGCGGAGCCGGGAACCTAGGGGTGCGGGAAGTGTAGACAGCGGCTAAGCTCGGGAGCGCCGCAGGCCGGGAGGGAACTCTGCAGGGAGGGCAGCTCCGCCGCAGGCTCGCAGCATCACCCCGCCACCGCCTCCCGCGCGGGCAGCCTCAATTCTGGTGTCCTGGATTGGCTAGGAGGGGCAGGTGAGCCGCTCAGGCTGCCGCGAGCGCCAATCAGGGCCGGCTCTGGCTGCAGGGCTTGGCTCAGTGAGTCGCAGGGTACCCGGTCTCTGGGCGGGGGATTTGGCCACTGCACCTCCCCACCCCCATCCAGGCACCCGACGCTCCTCCAGTTCCTTACGGTCGGTCGCGCCTGCATCAAAACGCTGGCTAGGTGTGCTTGGTGATGGGCAGGAGTGAGTCCTGGGACAACTGCTCGACCCTGGGCGTGGGCGTGGTGTTAGGGAACTGGGCTTGCGATTCCAATGCAGGCTTTAAATGGCCCGGCAACCTGCTGGACCGTGTTTTTCTCACCTGTAAAGCGGAGACGCTCCTACCTCTTGGAGGAGGCTGATGGCTAGCTAAGACTTTGGTAAGTGTCTAAGAACCCGCCTCGAAAAGAGGTTCCAGGTAGGTTCATGACCCCTCCCTGTTCCCGCAGGTGGGTTTCACTTTGAGCTGCCAAGTCTGGCTGGACCAGATTGGATTTCTTTTCTTGGCACTTGGCAGTCTATGTCGGCATTTGGCACTCAGTGTCAATCTCGAACTGTCAATGCAGTTTGTGTTCGTGATTTATCTGTGCGCCTGCCGTGCTCCAGAGGGCTACAGGCTCTGTCTACTTCCGCCCTAGGTGTAGGCATTTGTTGACTGCGTCACGTCACTTTCTGGCCAGGCCTAGAGACTGCCTCGCCTACTTCTCTGCAGGTGGAAAGGCACTCCAAAAGCGAAGAAAAGGGCTTGTTTGCATCCTGGAGCCGCTTCCCTCCCTCTCGTCTTTCTAGTCTCTTCTAGGTTGAAAAGCCACTGGCCCTTGAGGCAATCTTGATTGACCTGTGCCCTTAGTGAAACCACTTTCCTCCCTCAGGATCTGTAATTTCTCTGTGTGAAGTGAAATTGCAACAGAGCTTGCAAGTAAGTGGGTAATCCGAGAGTCGAATCAGTTTGCTCAGACTTTATGAATTTGCCCTGAGCAAGCAACATTGAGGTTGCTTGCTTAGTATACTTGTATATTTAGTATACCGAACCTCAAGGGCTCATTTGATGAATGCATGCACCATGTAACTACCACTCAAAGCAAGATATAGATCCTTCTAGTCCTCACACCCTTCTCCAATCAACCCACAATCACTTCCCTCACTTTTCACCATTTGTTTAATGTCTTAAAATATTTGACCTACATGCCCTAAAGGACATCGTTTGAGGACCTCACCATCATTATCTCGTGTTGTCTTACCTGGCCAGCTTTTCTTCTCTACAGTCTGTAAGACTAATTTCTGTCTTATGAGGATAAAACCTGGAGGTTGTGAATGCTAGGTGTGTGCTCTACCATTGAATTACACCTCTGATCCCTTACAGGTGCTCAAGTTTATAATCCTGATGCCTGGACACTTTCGTTACTTTACAAGTCCTGCTCTTGTTAGATACAAAAAACAAAACAAAACAAACAAACGAAACTTGCACAGGAGACTGTGGTTTTGTGTTCCCTGGAGCACAACAGGCCCTTGAGTTGCAGGTAATCAACAGGGAAGCAGCCTAAGGACCTGACTTGCTTCAGATGGTCACTGTGGCTTCTGGGCTGCCCTCTTGACACTGCAGGAGCAAGGGTGCCAGCTGCAGTGGTAGTCACCTGGAGTCAGGTTCCTGGCATCACATGACAGCAGCAGCTATGCTCAGTGCCACTGAGCAGGGTTTGAGGTATTGTTCTGGAAACATCCCCTCAGGCATGGCTCTCTGGCCCTTCTGATACCCTATTAGCAAATTCATCTTTGCTCTCCTGAATCAGGTCAGTGGCAGCTCTGGCCTTGTAGGTAGAACCATTCATGAGACAAGGGAAGGACTGAGTGAGCCCTGGGGCTCCTGGAAAACATTCTCCAATGGAAGAAATGGACAGGTTTCTTCAGTGGCAGACAGAAACCATCTTGGCTCATTTCATCTGCATGCAGGACATCTGGACAGTCCTCAGCTAACAGCAGTTAATGTTGGGTAGAAAAACTGGAAGAGGCAAGCAATGAGATACTTCAGTGGTCCTCTTCCGTTTGCCAAATAGCCCAGATGTTGCCAGGTCGGGCATGGGCAAAGGTTTTCCATATGTTCTCTGCCCAGTTGACTTGATGCACAGAGTTCTGGGGAAGACCAAAACAAAACAAAACAAGCCAGGGCCACAGACCAAGTAGGTCAGGGCTGCCTAAGCTTTCTTCCCCCCCCCTCCAAGACAGGATCTTGCTTTGTAGCCCAGCTGATCTCAAATTTGCCATCCTCCTGCCTCCACTTCTGGAGTACTGTAATTATAGGCCTGTACTACATGCTTGGCCAGGATTGCCTAGTCTTAGCAAGCAAATGAGATCAGGGTGGAAACCCAGGCTTCCTAAAGGTGCCCCCCAACCTCCTGGTTAGGTGTGGAGCTGCTGTTCTTAATGTGCTGTTTGCAGCTAGTTGTGATAAGAGGTTAAGGGGAACATTTTATTAATTGTCCCAATGGGAAAAAAAATCAAGACTAAAAAAGTTTTATCTAGCTTTTAAGTTTGGTGAGTCATATGTCCCCAGGAATTTATCCATCTTTTTGGAACACAGGCTTCAAAATATTCCCTAATTATCTTGGATGCCATTACTATCTGTTGGAACAGCACCCTCTCCCCCATGCCTTTCATCTCTTTTTCTTTTCAGACAATGTCTTACTATGTAGCCCAGCTTGGAAGTCACTATGTAGATCCCAGACTAGCCTTGAACTCACAGAAATCCTCCTGCCTCTGCCTCTGGAGTGCTGGAATTAAAGGTATGTGCCACCATTCCTGGCCCTAATTTCCCTAATAGTGGTCTTCTCTTTTTCTTTTGGTGAATTTGGCTAACAGTTGTCAATCTTGTCTGTCTTTTCAAAGAACTAACTCTTGGGGCAGGGGAGATGGCACAGTGGTTGCTCTCTTGCAGAGGACAAGGGTTCAGCTCCCAGTACCCACATGGTAACTCCAGTTCCAGGGATCCACGGCCCTCTTTTGACCTCTGTGGGCACCAGATACACATGTGGCACACATACATACATGCAGGCAAAACATGCACATATAGAACTAATCTTTAACAATTTTTAAAGAATTCCTTATTTTTTTTACACTATTTTAGTCTGTATTTTATTACTTTCTTATCTTCTGGTTTGGAGTTTGGCTTGTTCTTGTTTTCTAGGACCCTGAGGTCCACCATTGAGTTGGTTTTGTTTTTAAGTTATCTACCAGTCAGGCGAAACACTTCTGTAATCCTAGTATTCAGGAGACTGAGGCAAGAAGATCACAACTTTGAGATGAGACTGGGCTACATAATGAGACACTGTCTCAAAAAAAAGTATGTACTCAAGATTACACAGCTAGGCTTTTCATGAAACATGGTGGCCTTTTGCCTGCAAGTGGGATGGGGACAAGCAGCTGATCGGACATCCTGATTTGCTATGAATCTAGACCTTCCTCTGAAACACACAGCTTGTGAACTCGTGGGAGCTGAGGAAATGCTGAGCCAATGTGAGTGTTCTCTGTGTTAGTAATTTCTCAATTAACAACTTCCTACTACAACTCAGGGTTCTTTAAGAGACCATTTAGTTTATGTGTACTACATATGTTTAGTTGAGTGAGTTTTGTGTGTGCATTCATGGAGCCCTGAGGAGGCCAGAAGAGGGCCTGAAACTGGAGTTACAGGTGGTTGTGCCATAGATACCTTGTGGGTGCTGGGAACTGAACTCAGGTCCTCTGTAAGACCAGTAAAGGGTCCTAATTGTTGAAGTATCTCTCCAGCCCCTGAAAAGATCATTCTAATTGTTCCACAAAACTCCCACATCTCCACTGGGCTCAGCCATGGCTCCAGATAGGGAACATATACTTTCATAATGTGGCTGTTATCCTAGTGTGCGGGTGCATATGATGGGCACCTGACCATCTGATCCATGAAACAGTTAACATGCCACTCCATATAAACAGTCTCCATGAAGGAGCTGTGGGAAAAAGACCTAATGGGGATGCAGTTCTCTGCTCTTAGACACAAGGCTAACTTACACGCTCAAGCCAGGAAAAGGCAATAAAGCATTCCCTGAGGGAACTGAAGACAAGCTGTCACTGAAGTTACACTTGACTGGGCCACAAAAGCTTCCAGCAGCATGTTCAAAAATGGCTCTTCCAGGCCAAGTGTGGTGGCATACACCTTTAATCCCAGCACTCGGGAGGCAGAGGCAGGTGGATCTCCGAGAGTTCAAGGCCAGCCTGGTCTACAAAGTGAGTCCAGGACAGCCAGGGATGCACAGAGAAACCCTGTCTCAAAAAAACAGAAAAAAAAAAAGTGGCTCTTCCCACAATGTCATTTCCTCAGCTCCTATCCACATTCCGTTCTTGAGCCCCCACCACAAAGACCATGTTATTTCCACAGTAATAAACCAAGTGAAGGACCCAGGAGTGATACAACTCTGGCTTCTCTGAGCCACCTCAACACACGTGTATCTCTATAGAGACAAGAACTAGGAGTGGCCAGATCTGAGTGTCAGGTCAAGCCTTGGAGCAGCAGCGAGTATCACCCTCCTCTCACCCTAATTCCAGGACTCAGGCTCTCACTGGACTGCACAGAAAGGCTGTGGCAGCAGTTTCAGATGACTATGGTGACAGTGGATCTTTGCCCATTCTTGTATTCCAGCATGCTGTCTACTCAGTTTGGAGTTTCTCTCCTGTGTTTGCTGCTCTTCTGGAGATGAGCTACTTCAGGGCAGGACAAGGCATGCAGTAGGCAGTCAGGAAGTGAGTACTGCACTGATGCATCTTTGCTCAGCCCCTGGTCAAGTGTTTTTCTGCTTTTGTTGGCCAACCAAATGGAGACCAATGTCTCAGGCCCTTAGCTTCCTCTCCTCTAAAATGGAATCCTCAGGGTGCCCGAGATGGACGTGGAAGCCACCTTTCAGTGCCAGACTTTTGAGTGTTAGATCTAAGCTTTGCCTAGACATTAGCTGTGAGAAACAAGGATAAACATTGGGCCTCTGAGGGCGTGATACCCTCCACCTTCCTTATCCCCCACTCCCAGATAGATTCACATGCATTTTTCACTTGCACTTTCCCACACAGGATCCTCCAGAGTCCAGGCTTACCAGCAGCTGTCCCGCACATGATCTCAAAGCCCACAGATGTCCATTCAAGTTGGCATCATACCCTCTCCTGGTCACCACTGCCCTGACTCTAGCTCCCAACTTCTCACCTTTGGCTGTAATACCCTTCAAAGCCTGCCCCCATAAGGACACACCCTACGTGGCATTCCCCAACACTAGCGACACCAGTTCTGATGTTCTGGCAGGCTGTCATGCACTTCTGCATCTTTTCTCCACTCATCCTTCCCTCAGTCTAGAATGTTGCTCTTCTCTCTCCGTCCTCCTTAGATTCAGGTCAAATGACTCCTCATTTGTCATGTCTTCCCCCTTGTCACTCCCCTGGTAAACTCTTCATTGTGTTCTATTCCTTCTGTGATCAGACTTTCTAATGCCAGGAGGGTTTGTTGTGCAAGGCTTGGCTGCCTCCAGGGTAAACCTGAGAGATGCTGCTTTCGAGTTTCATTTCTGTTGCTGTGATAAAATACTATGACAAATCGATGGGCGTGGTGGCGCATGCCTTTAGTCCCAGCACTCGGGAGGTAGAGGCAGGTGGATCTCTGTGAGTTCAAGGCCAGCCTGGTCTACAAAGTGAGTCCAGGATAGCCAGGGCTACACAGAGAAACCCTGTCTCAAAAAAACAAACAAACAAAATACTGTGACAAAAAGCAACATAGGGGAAGAAATGGTTATTAGCTTAAAATTGCAAACTATAATACACTTTGGGTAAGTCAAGGCAGGAACTCAAGCATGTCTGTATCCATCAGGAAAATAACTTTTAACACCAAGATTTCACCTTACCCAATTAGATGACCATCATCTGAGAAAACAGCAAATTCTGGCAAAGATGGGACAAAGAAAAGTCTTAAACCCTATGAGAATGCAAACTCTTTTTTTTTTTTTAAAGATTTATTTTATTTATTTTATGCATATGTGTGCTCTATCTGCATGTACACCTGCATTCCAGAAGAGGGCACCAGATCACATTGTGGATGGTTGTGAGCCACCATGTGGTTGCTGGGAATTGAACTCAGGACCTTTGGAAGAGCACTAGGCAGTGCTCTTAACCGCTGAGCCATCTCTCCAGCCCCAAGAATGCAAACTCTTAAACCACCATGTCAGTCCGTATGGAGGCTCCTCAAAAAACTTACCAGATGACCAGCCCATGGCACTCCTGGGTATACACTGGAAGGAATTAAACTCAGCATACTGAAGACACACCCACATACCCATGCTTATTGAGGCAGTATGCACAGGAAGCAAGTTACGGAGTCAGATTACCCATTTACCAACAGATGAATGGTTAAAGAAAATGTGTATGGACTGGGGCAGTGGTGGCTCACACCTTTAATGCCAGCACGCAGGAGGCAGAGGGAGGAGGATCTCTGTGTTCGAGGCCTGCCTGGTCTAGAGTGAGTTCCAGGAGCACCAAGCATACACACAGTGGAGAGTTATTTGGTCATGAGGAACAAAATTATGTCCTTTGCAGGAAAATGGGAAAAAACTGAAGATCACGGTGCTATGCTCGAAGGCAAATACTACATCTTATCTCAGCTCTGATCTCAATTTTTAAAAAGACCACCCACCCCATCCTCCAGCCCCTTGGGGCACATGTCGTTAATACCAGAAGCAGGAGAAACTCTGAATAGTCTGGTTTACACAGTGAGTTCCAGGTAAATCAGGACTACATAGTGAGACCTTGTCAAAGAGAGTAAAACATAACAAAGAAACCATGCAAGTAGAAGGCAGACTTTTTGGGAAGGAGCCAGCAGAAACGAGGGAGGAGGGGCAACAGAAGGTAATAAGGGAATGAATATAAATTAAAGTACATTATATACATGTATGCAAATTCATAATGAAATTCATTATTTTCTATAATTAATATCACTAATATAATTTTTTGGAGTTGGGGTCTCATGCAGACCAGGTTGGCCTTGGACTTCTGATCTTCCTGCCTCCATCTATCTCCTGAGAGCCAGGATTACAGGCCCCAGCTACCATTTGTTTTGTTTTTTTGAGACAGGGTCTCACTGTTTACCCCACCTTGAATTCATAGAAGCCTGTCTGCTTCTGCCTCAAGAGTGCTAAGTCAACAGGCATGAGAATGGCATAAAAAATAAATACAATAAATGTCATTAATACAATTAAAAAAAAAAAAAAAAAAAAAAAAAAAAAAAAGGGCGGAGGCGGGGGGCGCTGGCAATCCCACCACTAGGGGGGCGGAGGCGGGGGGGGCTTTGTGAGTTCG
>CAJQZJ010032322.1:5119450-5186974 GCA_907164525.1 Lophiomys imhausi
CCTGTCTCGAAAAACCAAAAAAAAAAAAAACAAAAAAAACAAAAAACAAAAAAAAAAAAAACTCCACATGCCAGTGAGATGGCTCGTTAAGCCTGGCAGCCCAAGACTGAACCAACCCAAGGTAGGAAAGACCCCTGAAAGCTGCTCTCCGACCTCCAGAATGTGATATGTCTGTGACTGCCACCCCTCAACCCGTGCCTAATTCAAGTCAGAACTTCTATGTATCTCTTTCCAGACACAACTGATCATAGCATTTATATGCTCACCTGACAGCCCTGTCCTTTGAAAGGGGTGGATGATCCACTAATGAGCAGCAAGGGGGTTATCACTGGATTTGTCTTTTGGAGCACATGCCATACCTGGTCCCTCATTTCTCCTCCCTCTCTCCACATCCTCCTAAAGGATATCTTTCTTCTGTCCTTTACAATTTTCCATTACCTGAAAACATTTAAGTTATATTTTTATTTTGTGTGTGGGGGGCACACATACTATGGCACATGTGGAGGTCATAGGTCAACTCCCATGAGTTCATTTTCTCTTTCCACCATGTGGGTCTCAGGGATTGAACTCTGACCATTAGACTTGGCAGCAAGTGCCTTTACCAGCTGAGACATCCTGACACCCACCTCTTCGATGTTCAAATGTGCATCAGGTCTGGTTGCCAAACACAAATATTGCCAATGTATAAGTAAAGAACCACTCACTAAGGTATGCACTAATAAAATTTTAATATCATAAAACAAATTGGAAAACAGCAATTTTTAAACCATTCACAATTAAAGTGGAAAGAGACAAAATTATAAGGCAGCCATCCATGGAATGAGTTTATGGGTACAAAAGATCCAGAAAAAGGGACATTTAAAATCACCATTGAGGCCACAAACTAGGGGAACTGTGGTGTTACCACACCAACAGACTCCCAGCTTACAGGAAGACACAGCCAGACAGAGAGCAAAGCCGGTCTGTGTTTAGCAGCTGCTGGACTGAGGACGCCTCAGGAAGTACTACGTGGTCTGCTGGTCCCTTCCTGCCAGCCACGCACCTTTAGGTCTCCTGAGCCGAACTGCGATGTCTCAAGTACAAAAAGGTCGCAGCTGTATAGCATCTCCCCGGTGCTCTTCAGGGGTGAGCCCCATTCTGGCCTGAGCAGAAACCTGCCGCAAAGACTGTCGCACAATGACCGCCGACCGCTGCAACAGTGTGCGGCTCTGATCCCAAAGGCAGGGCCGTCGCAGAGCTTGTGCTATTGACATACGAGTCCCATGTTCACGACTTCACTACCAGGAGGGTGTCGCTGGCATGACCCCCTAGTTCTAATCCTTGAAAAAGAGAACCAGCCAGTGACAGACTGGCTTCAATTTTTTTTTTTTTCTCCTTTCTATAAGAACAGCCTCTCCTTTTGTTTTTGCTAATGATCCAAAACCCCAGAGCAGGCTGACTTGCCTGTTTTGAATTGAGAAATTTGGGGAATAAGGTGAAAGAGCTAACACACTGCCTCAGTGGGTGGTACTGTTTCAACTGCTGGCATTCCAGGCCAGAATGTCTGCCGGGAAGTAAGGATGCCTTCTGGCAACAGTACACAGGAAAGCAGAATCGAATGGGAACAGCGCTGCTCTGGAGACTGACAACACTGGGAACTGGGGAGTGGAGCCTGCTGGGAATTTGAAGAATATCTAGTTTCTGGAGGAAAGAGACTCCAATTGCAATTAAGACTGCTTTGGTCATGAGGAAGGACGGCCCGTGCTTTTCATCATTACTCTTTGGTAGCCCGTAATTCCACATGTAATTGTGGCAGCAGCTGAAGCGTCACCATGTGTTCAAATGTGTTTGCACATTAAGGCATCCACACCTTCAGAGAGTTTTGAGGAGGAAAACAGAACTGAAACGTGTTGTGAAGCGGACATCAAGGTGGCTGCTCTTGGGGCACTGCCTGCCACATGAGCAATCCCCCTCCTCCCTGACAGAGACCTCTGCATGGTTCCTGCTGCCTGAAATGCATTTGAGCCCTATTAAGATTCATATGGCTATTTGAGCCTGCCGACCAGGGAAGGAATGAGCAGTCCCCAGGCAGCAGCTCCAGGCCTGAAAAGGCCTCAGCTTCGGAAAGCTCATTACTACTGAGGCCCAAGGGAGAAGGCAAATTTGGAAGTTTGATGGTTCAGTCCTTGCCAGAGTCCAAGGTTCTACCCTATTCTAGCCAAACTTACAAGCAAGATGGCAAGGCACTGCTGAATGAGAGAGGCTCTGGCTAGCACAACAAATCTCTGAGTACTGCATGTGATAGGATGACAGAAGTTATTTCTACACAAACCAAACCAGACACACAATGGCCATTTCCTTGACACAACAACCTTCTAGAAAGAATCAAGACACCTGTACTTTGGAAAGACTAGATGAGACCAAACCTTTCTGAGTCACCTATTTGTGCCTAATCACAACACACCCACATTCCCACACTGCATCCCTTAACACTAGCATGGGATGCAATGGCTATCAGCCTTCATACAAAACTGCATTCCATTTCTGCTACTTTCTTCACTGCAGCCAGCAGAGGGCTCACAGGTTTAATTCCACGGCTGCCGACCCAGTGACAATTTAGAAGAGAAAGAAAACCACAGGCATGCTGGCACAGGTGCCATAGAAAAATACAAATGACTGTACCTACTGCTCTGAAGAAACTAGTCTTGCTCCCTCTCTATACAAAGTGTTCTGAAATGGTACAGAAAATATAAATTAATACAGTATTATACACTTATCTGACTAAATAGATTTATGCATATTTTGGCAAACATGGAAAGATTACCTTCGTTTGTTGAATACTTTTGCCATCAATTGCTTAAGTTATCAGAGTATTAGTGATTGTTGTCAGCTCACATGAGGTGACATTTTTGAGGGTGTAACAAAGTTCTATTTGACACAAAGTAACTAATTTGAAGGAAATGAGGAATGGAGACAGTGTGGTCTTCATCATCATGGTTCAAGAAGTGGTTGTCCTGCTGAGAATTCATCTCACACGAGTAGTGACAACACCAGGAACAGTGAGTACTACATGGGTCGGGGGTAGTGGTGGGGACAGGAGCACAGGGAAGAACAGGATGCAGACATGATTGCAAGCATGAGCTTGAGGCCAGCAGCAGACGCTGCCTTCTGATACAGCCCTACTGTCTCTGCAGAGGAGCCAACGAACAGACAAACACTCTCCACTCTGGACAAGGGCTTAGCCAGAGGTTAAGAACAGCAGTTCTCAACCTGTGAGTCATGGCCCCCTCAGGGGATGCATATCAGATATCCTGTTATCAAGATATTTATATTATGATTCATAACAGTAGCAAAGTTACAGTTATAAAGTAGCAACAAAATAATTTTATGGTTGGGGGTCACAACAACAGGAGGAACTGTTTAAAGGGCCACAGCATTTGGAAGGTTGAGAACCACTGACTTAGAAGAAATGGACGATGTAGTTTGTAGTAATAGTGTTACTTTTTAAAAAGGTTTCTACAAAGATGACAGTAACTATCCAAGTTCCTGGAAAATTTAACATCCCTTAATTTCACTGTGATCACACTGTTTGTGAAGGAAATCCAGAGTCTGAACAGAATCTGGCTGCTAAGAATGTGCTGCAGACAAGTATTCTGCAAAGATACTTCAAAAAATTCTCTGTGATACCAGACCCCTCTTCAAAAGCCAGTCCTACCTCCACTGCTCTACTGGAAGGAAGGGCAGGCTCTATTTAGGGAGGCACGTGCAAAGGAATTGTTGAAGGCTCCAGACACCCCTTTTGATGGGTATCTCTTTGGGATTTAGGTCAGCTTGTGTCTCCTACCCTTGTTTTCCTAACTCTAACCTCAGATTAGTTGCCGTCACCTTTAGCATCTAAGGGATGGATGTTGCCACCTTCTCTCAAGGCGTGTGGCACAGATGCTAAAGCACCAGAGTCTAACATGGTAAGAACCATGTTAAAAACCAATGGGTAAAGTGGTGGAGCCTCTAAACTAAGGAAAAAAAAACTTTAGCTTAATTTTACAGAACACTGTATATTCATAATTACTATTTCATTGTGTGAAGTTCTCCACTTTTCTTTAAAACTAAATTCCTTCTTCCCTGAGAATAGGGTTATGAGAAACATCAAAACTCAGTATGTCAAAATCCCTTTAAAGACAACACAAAGTCTCTGTCTAATTACAACATTCCTGCTGTATGCCATTCCACTTTTCCACGATTGAATGACATCTCCCTCAGACTCTAAGAACACAGGTGGAGATGGGCAAGGTGAGACAAGACACTGAGGAAGTAGGGAGCGTCACACGCTGGCTCTTCTTCCTGGATGGCCATGGCCGTGGACTGAGGATGAACCTGAACGGTTAATGCTGGTGTCCTATTGAAAGGATGAGAGGTATGAGGCAACCCAGAACCAGGGCTGCCACCTCCAGGCGGCTGAGGCCTCTCCCTCCAGTGCTATCAGCTTTGTGGCTGTGCCCAATTCCACCCACCTCAGGGAGGACATGGACGGTGGCAACATAAAGAAATGTCCCAGCAGAGAAAAGCATGGCCACTCCAGTGGCATTGACCTCTGAAAGGGCTTCTTTACTGCTCTGTGAATTAGAAGAGATTAGAATTAGAATTAAAGCAAGTCACATCAAATCACAGACAGGAAGATGTCCCAACTAAATCTGAATATGTATACCTGTGCTGCCTGGTACATGGAAACATCTTGAGATTGGAAATTCTGTCATTTATGGGGAGGTCTTAAATAAAGGTCTAAGAACACCTGGCACATACAATCACAGCTAAAAAAATTTATTTGCAATTCACAATGTTTATTATACAGATACTATGACCTGAGAAAACAATAATGAAATATAAAATCAAGCTAATTAACATATCTATTACTTCAAATGTTTATGTTTTCCAGTGAGAACATTTAAAATTTACCATTACCATTTTGAAATGAAAGCTTTAACTACAGTTGCCCTTCAAACCAACTTTCAAGAACTAGTTAGGAGGTTTCACCTGTATCTTTGAGATGGAATCTAGGAATTTTAGGCATCAATTCATTTGTTCTAAGATTTAACAAGTATCCTCTGTGTTATCAGGCCAGGTGCTTGAGACACAGACTAATCAAGATGCAATAGAGGGAAGCAGATCTCTGAGTTTGAGGCCAGCCTTGTCTACATTGTGAATTCCAGGACAGTCAGGGCTACACAGAGAGACCCTGTCTCAAAAAACAGAACAAAATCCCCCGAAAAACAAAAAAGATGCAATAGCTGCCTTCATAGCACTAAAATAGATCTCATTCACTAATCTGTTTTTTGTTAGTTTTGATTATTTGAGACAAGGGCTCGTAGCTTAACTTGGGCTAGGCTTGAACTCTGGACTCTCCTGCTGTGGCCTCCCAAGTGCTGGGGTTACAGATGTGTGGCATTACACCTGTCATCACTTGCTAATCTTTACAACTAGACACAGCTTTTTCTATTAAAGAGTAGACCTGCGAGCGAAGGCAACTGGTTCAAACTTCATGAACTTGCCCCAGACACAGTATGTAACTCCATGCTTCCAGAATTATCAGGAGCTTTTCACGAAAAAAGTTCTGAAGCACAGCGGACAGTAAACTGATGGCATCATATTTCTAAAGGAACTGTCAGGACTGGGGAGGTAGCAAAGTATTGCCCAGCATGTGCAAGGCCGGGAGGGAGGGAGGGAGGGAGGGAGGGAGGCAAAGAGAGAGAGAGAGAGAGAGAGAGAGAGTGTGCGTGTGTGTGTGATATAACGAACTATCCATTGTTCTTAAGGCTCTCCGGGTGAATGGGAAGGCCCCATGTAAGAACTTACTTGTTAGAATCAAGATCAACAATCAACAGACCCTTGTTACCAGACTCTAACCACTCATTTTCCATATATACTTTTTGTTGTTGTTGTTGTTTGAGACAGGGTTTCTCTGTGTATCCCTGGCTGTTGTGGACTCACTTTGTAGACCAGGCTAGCCTTGAACTCACAGAGATCTGCCTGCCTCTGCCTTCCGAGTGCTGGGATTAAAGACGTGCACCACCACGCCCAGCAATTACAGACAGCTGTGAACTGCCATGTGGGTGCTGGGATTTGAACCTGGGTCCTTTGGAAGAGAAGCCAGTGCTCTTAACCCATGGAGCCATCTCTCCAGCCCCCTGTCCAGCCCCATATATACTTTCTTTTTTTTTTTTTTTTTTTTTTGGTTTTTCGAGACAGGGTTTCTCTGTGTAACAGCCCTGACTGTCCTGGACTTGCTTTGTAGACCAGGCTGGTCGAACTCACAGAGATCTGCCTGCCTCTGCCTCCCAAGTGCTGGGATTAAAGGCGTGCGCCACAACGCCCGGCTCATATATACTTTCTTAATCTTTTCTTTTCTTCCTTTTTATCTTATTATTCTTTTTTTTTTTTAAACCAGAAAAGAAAGAGGAAGAAAGAAAAAGGTCTGAGGCTATAGTTCCATGGCAGAGGGCTATGCATGTGTGAGGCTCTGGCTTCACTCTCACCAACCAGCCAAACGACAGAACCAAGAGTCAGTATTCCTTTTAACACAGTTATTGTCTTATATAATAGTGAGTCAATGAACCTTCTGAGGGGCACAGGAGAAAGCAGTTCTCCTTCCAACAACCAGCCCTGGTTAGTTTGGTTCCAAGATTTTCCTCATAGATGCTACTCACTTTTAGGTAAACTAGGAAGGGTTGCTGCCATGGATAGAGTTATAAGGCTTGGAAATGGAATATGTGGGCTCTAAGCTGAGGACTGACATCTCAAGTCTGAGGCTGTGTTCAGGGATAAAGAACTAAAAGAGCTGGAATACCAGCTGCCTACTGCCATCTTTGCTCTGGGTCTACTCTACTGTAGACCACTGAATGACTTGTCTTTCTTGCTTCCTGTGCCTGCCTCAGCATTAAATGTTGGATGGTGGGGCTGGAGAGATGGCTCAGCAGTTAAGAGCACTGGCTGCTCTTCCAGAAGACCTGGGTTCAGTTCTCAGCACCCACATGACAACTCAAAATTGTCTGTACCTCCAGTTCCAGGGTATCCGACAGCTTTACACAGACATACATACAGGCAAATACCAATGCACATGAAATAAAAATAATACATTTTTTTAATGTTGGATGATTCTGACTGTTTATCTCCCAAACAAAATAAGCATAGTGGCTAAATGATCCTATTTTAAATACTGAAATTGTACTATATAGTTACGCAAATATTCCTAGAACTGACATTCAATTTATATGAGTATTAAATACATAAAAAGGATTAATTTGGAATTAAGGCAATTATTTTATACAGATTTTTACTCTCAATTTGTCTTAGTTTGAGAAAATACTGTATGTGAAAAATTGAACCTAAGATGCCCTACCAGGTTTGTTGAGCCTTTTGATACTGTAACATAATGTCACACAATTTACAACATTCATGTTAGATAATAATACAACTGAGTTACCAATAAAATACAAAATAAAAAAATTGTTTATTTTTATGTTAGGTGACGTTCACAGCTCTCCCCCCATGCAGTTAGTTCATGGGCTGCAAGCTGAACACCCACTATGAGAATGTTTCCATAAGTTTATGTTTCTGCTCGATGATGTCCATAGCTCTCAACCCATGCAGTTCACGGGCTGCAGGCTGAACACTTACTATGATAAGAACTAGACGCGGGACTATGCAGTAAGGGATGCCCACACTTACCTTACTTAACCCTAAGTATGTCAGCATGGACATGGCTGGTGCTGCCAACGCAAATACCAGCAAGTGCTTTCTAATTCGATTTCGCTCCAGGCCAGCGTGCATCAGGAAGGAAACCAGCCCAAATGCTGCTGGAGCCTGCAAAGGACAAGCCCTTATTACCACTCGACAAGCAGGACTTGCTTCCACATCAAGAAATGTATGTGATGGTATCTGAATATGAATTATCACAACAGAAACCTAGGCATTCCATCCAGAGTAAGCTTGCCTTTTAGGAATCAATGTTCTCACCAAGAAAGTGCCACATGTGTCTGTATATATATTTCTTGGTAGTATTGTACACAAAATTATTTTGAATTTTAAAATTTTTACTTATTAATGTGTAGGTAAATGTAGCCACCTATGAGTGACAGTGTGTGTGTGGTGGTCAACTTTTGGGGACTTGGGTTATCAAACTTGCTTAGCAAGCACTCTTACCCACTGAGCCATCTAGTCAGCAATGGCTCAGCACTTAAGAGCACTGGCTGTTCTTCCAGAGGTCCTGAGTTCAATTCCCAGCAACCACATGGTGGCTCATTATCATCTATAAAGGGATCCTGTTCCCTCTTCTGTTTTTTTTTTTTGTTCTTGTTTTTGTTTTTCGAGACAGGGTTTCTCTGTGTAGCCCTGGCTGTCCTGGACTCAATTTGTAGACCAGGCTGGCCTCGAACTCGCAAAGATCCGCCTGCCTCTGCCTCCCAAGTGCTGGGATTAAAGGCGTGCACCACCACTGCCCGGCTCTGTTCCCTCTTCTGGAATGCAGGAGTACATGCAGACAGAGCACTTATATATATAAAATACATAAATAAACAAATCTTTTTTAAAAATAGAAATCAATAAGAATTTAGCCATTTATGTGTATGATACAAAAAAAATTAAAGCCTTTCAAAGAAGAGTTTAAGAAAACAGTACCAAAAAAAAAAGCAATGAACAGACATATTTATTTTCCTAAGTGGATAGCAACTAAGAAATTAAAGGTGGGGGGGTATCAGTATTGTCTCAATGGGTCAAAGTGCCTGCTGTGCAGGCTTGAGTTCAAACCCCAAAACCCAGGTAAAGGTAAAAGGAGGGAACCAATTTCACAAAGTTCTCTGACCTTATCATTCTAATGGTGGTATGTGTATGCCCACGTGCACACATATAAATACATTTTTTAAAGCTAAAAAAACATATATCGTATTTCAGAAATGCATCAAGGATCAAGACAGATTTTCATTACAAATATGTTCGCTGTCCAAGCTTGGCTCACCTTATGCAGCATTATTGCCACGAACACAATCAACTGGACACTAGTCTGTGAAGTAGAGGCTGCAGCTCCCAAAGCTACGCCGTCTGCTAAATTTGGAGACAAGGAGACAAGCTTCAGAGCCAGGCAGAGCTGGACTTGGCTCTGTGGAAGTCACTCAGCCTCAATGAACGTCGTCCTTAAGATGGGGTCAAAAGATGGGCAGGGTGGCGCACGCCTTTAATCCCAGCACTGGGGAGGCAGAGGCAGGTGGATCTCCGAGTTCCAGGCCTCAGTTTACAGAATGAGTTCCAGGACAACTAGGACTACACAGAGAAACCCAAGAAACCTTGTCTCGAAAAACCAAGAAGAAAAATAAATGGGGTCAGTAAAACATACATTTTTAGTGCATTTTAGCTTCATGAGTGCTAAAAATGAAAGAACATATGCAAAGAGCTTAGCATCTGGCTCTGAGTAGTCCACATGTTAGCATTTTGTTTGTTTCTGAAGACAGGGTTTTCTCTGTGTAACAGCCCTGGCTGTCCTGGACTCACTTTGCAGACCAGGCTGGCCTTGAACTCACAGAGATCCACCTGCCTCTGCCTCCTGAGTGCTGGGATTAAAGGCGTGCATTGCCACCATGCCCAGCTCAGCCCCACACTCTTCTGGACAGGGTCTGGATAAGTAGCTCAAGTTGGTCTTCAACTCTGGGTACCACTCCTCTACCTCCTGGGCACTTGGATACAGCTGTGTGCTACCATGCCTAGCTTATACTGTGTTGAGGTATTAAAGTACAGAAAAGACTCTTAGCTTGTAAAATCAATATGGACTATGCCAGGGCTTGTGCTCAACATGTTCAGCAACCCTCCCTCAAGAGCATTCAGTATGGAGAGTCTCTTCTGTGGGATAAGGATCAGGCTCACCACAATCTTGACTTACCTGCAGCATGGACGACCAGCCCCAGTGTGGTGGTGATTTTGGAACTGCTAGGCCTTGCTGTTTCTGGATCTACATGAGAATGAGAAAGTATCACTAAATTGTATGACATAAAAGAAAAAGAAACATCTATCCAGAGATGGTCCACTTGTCATTATCGTTGTTATTTTAGAGCTGGTGTCTCATCATGCAGCCCCAGTTGGCCTTGAACTAAAAATCCCCACCTCAGCTTCCTGGGCACTGGGATTAAGGGTATTCAACACCACATTCAGCTATATCAGTATTCTGAACTCATAAAGCTCAGATTTCGAACTGTGATATAGATTGTTTTTCTCACTGCTGTCTTTTCTTTCTACTTCAAATTCTTTGATGTTCTTGTACTAAAGAGGTGAGTGTGAGGGGAAGTCTTGACTGGGGCCTCCTTGGATAGATTACTGAAATGAATACCCCAACTGCCTGGACTTTCTCAGTCTGCAGAAGGTGCTCCATGGCCTTGGCTTAGCTCTCTGCAGGCTCATCTAACTGCTGCAGGACATTGGATCACAGAGTGAACCCTGAGACTGTGCACTGGAAACACCTGTTTCTCCACACCTCTAATCCAAGAGCTTCCGGTTTATTGTAAACAGGTGATTGTGGTGTGGCTCAGCACCTAACATATACCTTTAATCCAAGAATTTACTGTTTATGGTAAACAAGATTAAATAAAGTCAATCATAGGTCAAGAGGCAGAGCAAGCAATCAGCTGACAGGGAGTGAACATAGGGGAAAAACCATAGAGAGTGAGAGGAAGTCAGGAAGATGGATAGACACAAAGGAAGTAGAAAGGAGGGCACTCATTTTGAAAGGTTTTTAAGAAAGCATGAAAGGAGAAGGAGAAAGGGCGGTCTTTTTGGGACACCAGCTGAGGAGGAAGGTCAGATGGGTGCTTGCTTGCGCTGTCTCTCTGAGCTAGCAGGCTTTCACTCCAGCATCCGGTTCCTGAGTCTTCATTGGGACTTTGTTTTAAAAACAATATCTGACTTCTACAACTCTTTTCTCATTCCAACATCTGCCATATTTTCCCCTCTCCATTTTGGAGCTAGTAACCCTAACATGCATCTTCACCAATTTATAAAACCAAGTTACTACAGTTCCCCACTGTTTTTCTTACTTTCCCCAAACTCACCTTAACCAGAAATGTCGGCAGCATCTTTAAAACACTACCTTTCTGCTGCATCTTTTAACTAGCTCAGGTCAGTTGCAACTATGCTACTAGGTAGATTTTTTTTCTTCAGTACTGAGCACTGAACCCAGAGCCTTGTCCATGCATTTGAACACTCTTCCACTAGGTTATAATCCCCAGCCCCTTTTTACCTTTTTTTTTTTTTTAATTTTGAGAGAGAATTTCACTAAGTGCCAGACTGTTCTTGAGCTCACTCTGAAGACCAAGCAGGCTTTGGATTTGTGGCTTCCCTGCCTCAGCCTTAGTAGCTGGGACTACAGGCTTATACCCCCACACCTGGCTTAAGGAAAGTTATTAAGCTATGTATCTGCTTGGTTCCAAGTATTTCTCAGTATCTAGACCACTTAACACAGTTTCTCTAGTACCTTCTAACATCTTTTTCACCCTCCTTTCCTCAGATCTTACCTCTGGTTCTTCGCAACAACTTCCCAGATTACTGACCCAAAACTTAGACACTATTCCAAGTCAAGTCCTAGGACCACATCTATCAAGAAAGGATCAGAGAATAATCCTAGTTCAGAATAACTATTCCCTGGCTCAACTAACATTCTGTGTAGCTGGGACCCATGTGCCACTTCACAGGTAGTTCTGTATAGCCACCTCAGACCAATGAAACTACTCCACTGTCTTCCATCCCCACAGCAGCTGTGACCAATACTTTGTACTTTTTTTTTAACACATCTCACAGAATGTGTTGCAGCACTAGGGACCCAATATTGCTTTAAAGTTCTCTCGCTCAAGATGTTACTGTTCTATAGGAAACACAGATGTGGGGGGCGGGGCAGGGCATGAAGTTCCACCCCTACCTAAGGAGCTATTGACATTTGGTAGCTGCTGGGAGAGCAGAGTCAGTTTTCTTTAAGGTGTGACCCTGGTAGGTCAACCACTCTCCAGAGCAGTCTCCATATTCCACACCCAAGAGTATCAAGCAGCACAAGTGAGACTCCATGGAGGAGATAGGGAAGGAGAGAAGGGGGAGAGAAAACCGCATAAAGTTGGGTGGTAGGGAGGATGGGGTAGATCTGGGAGAAATTTGAAGGGGTGAATATCATTAAAATACATTATATGAAAGTATCAAAGAATTCATAAAAATAAACAGGGGTTTTAAACATTGTATTTTTGGGGCCAGAGACGGCTCAGCAGTTAAGAGTACCTATTGCTCTATTGCTCTTGCAGAGGCCCAATGAAGTTCTATTCCCAGCACTCACATCTGGCTGCTCACAACCATCTGTGACCAGCTCCAGGGGAATCAGACACCTCTGGCCCTATGTAGGTACCTTTATATACACAGGCACACACACATAGAAAAACACGTAATTCTCTTTTTTTCTTTTAAATCAAGCAAGAAAACTAAATAGTTGTTATAAATCTACAGGAAAGGATTGCAGTTCAGCATAATTTTGATAAGTGAATTAACATTACTAACATTTAGTAATACATTAAACCAGAGCTATGTATGATGGCATACTCCTGTAATCCTAACACTTGGGAAACAAAGGCAAAAAGAATGTGTGTTTGAGGCCAGCCAGGGCTATACAGAGAGATTCTGTCTCCAAAAAGCTAAACTAAAACTAAAAAAATCTAAGATACACACATAGAAAGCCAGCAAAAACAGTGCCGTTAGGAAGCAAACAGAAGGAAGAAGAATGAACACATGCTGCATTTAATTCTGGGTACAGGATTACAGGGCACTATTGGGACTATAGAATTTGTTAAATATTATTTGAGGGGAAGAGGTAATTAGAGAGAGATGAGTCAGCAGTTAAAAGCATTGGCTGCTCATCCAGTGGACCTGTGTTCAATTCTTAGCATCCACATAGCTGCTAACAAATGTCTGTAACTCAAGTTCCGGAGGTTCTGACACCCTCTTTCTGCCTCCGTGGGCAGTATATGAATGTGGTGCGCAGATATACCAGCAGACAAAATGCCCATACACATAAAATAAAATTAAAAAATAAATGTAATTTTAAAAAATTCTGTTTTTTCAGTGTTGATGATCAAGTCCGGGTCTTATATGTGCCAGGCAGGCACTCTGTCAATGAGCTATATCTCTTATCCCCTACTTTAATAAAAGTTGTAACTCTTTAGTTCCCAAATACTACAGCATAGACTCATGACTAACTTTGGCTAACCTAAGCACATAATAAGTATCCTAAGGAAGACTATGGTGGGGCCTTCCCTCAATCATTTTCTACCTTGCTTTGATTTGTTGAGACAGGGTCTCTCACTGACCCTTTCATTGATTCAGCTAGGCTGGCTGGCCAAGCAGTGAACTTTTTAGGGATCTTCCTGACTCCCTGCCCCCAGCACTGAGTTTACAGTGTATGATAGCATGTCCAGCTTTTTACCTGGATACTAGGGATCCATCTCCCCAGCCCTGACAAAAACAAAACAAAACAAACAATAACAAAAAGTGTTGGGATTGCCACACATGCCTTTAATCCCAGCATGCAGAAGGCAGAGGGAGGCGAATCTCTGTGAGTTTGAGGCCAGCCTGTTCTACAAAGCGAGTCAGGAGCTGTTACAGAGAAACCCTGTCTCAAAAAACCAAAAAAAAAAAAAAAGTGTTGGGATTTATTTATTTGTTTTAAGATAAAGTCTTACTATGTAGTCCTGGTTGGTCTAGAACTCACTCTGTAGACCAGGCTGGCCTTGAATTCACAGAGATCAGCCTGCCTCTGCCCCCCAAGTGCTGGGGTTAAAGGTGTGCTATGGACACAGTGCCACACTTAACACTTGGGAAGTGGCAGAGAGAGGAGGATTAGTAATTAAAGGGCATCAACAGCTACATAAAGAGTTTGAGGCCAACCTGGGAAATACGAGACTTTATCTCAGCAAAGCAAGCAAGTAAAATAAAGACGCAATAAATGCAAGGAAATGGAAAGCCTCTGTTGACATCTAGAGTTTTGTTTTTGACAGTATGTCATGTGTCACTATGTAGCCAAGGCTAGTCTCTACTGAACTCACAAGCTCCAGTCTGTGCCTCCTAAGAGCCCTGGTCATATCGTATGCCACCACACTAGCTAACCCTGCTTTCATTCTATTTTGTTTAAGCTTAATACCGTAGTTTTTCCTTTTAATATTTCAGATTAAAGCTCTACATGCTAAGTAATGTTCAAGCAGAGCCTTATCCTCAGCTCTGTTCCTGTATTTATTCCATGATTAAAACATAGGCACACCGCTACACACCATGGCGCTCACAATTACAACAATCTGCAACTGCTTGCTGCGAAAGGACCTCTCTGTGCTCTGGAGATAAGCCTAATATGGCTGTCAGGAAGTCCTGGTTCCTGTCTGGGTTCCAGTTTTCTGAGCTTCCCTCCTTCCTTAGGCATGTGTCCACATGTGGCCAGTCTCTGCTATGTTGCATTCTTGGAGAGATATAAACTTTATTCGTGTGTCTGTCCCATCTTATTGTGAGAAATGTCTTGCAGGTGGTCACTTACCAAGTACTATGAAGTATTTGTGAAACCGGCTTTTAAATGCCATTTACACAAAATATTTACGTTTCCTTTACGCTCAATTTAACCCTGAGAAAAGCTGCAACAATATTTTAAAGAAAATAAGCACATGTCCTTGTCTCTACCTGACCAACAATCTAAACATTTTGAACCATTTGCTTCACCATTTATATTCACACTTTTCTATACACAAATTTTTACCACTTAAGAATAAGTTATATACATCATAACTGCTTATCTTGAGATACTTCAATATATATTTCCTTAGGGAAAATATATAATTATAAAGGATATCAACTTCAGCAAATTTAACATTAATTCTGATTTCTGTTGCATATTCAAATTGTGTCAGTTTTCTGATAATGTTCATTTTCCTTCCTAGGAAGGATCAATTCTTTGATCATATATTGCACTCAGCTGAGATTGACATTCTTGGAGAATACATTCACCTCCTATTATCCTTGTTTTTTGTTTTTTTTTTAAAGAATAATCCTTCCTTTTAGAAGAATGTATCTCTGCTGGCTTCAGGTGCTTTTTATGTTGGACCATATACCAGACATTGTTAACAGTTCTACCTCATGAATACTCTGAGTTCTGTTATATTTTTCTACAGAATTTATGTTTTGCTTTAAGTAACTTAGTTTGGCTCAAACTGTAGTTTAATTATTTTAGTTTAGTTGTCTGGGGTTTACCCAAACTACAGAGAATGCTATATTTCGGGAGTCAGCCAGAGATTTCAACAGCTTACTCAAGGAAACTGGGGCTGAGTTTTAGTGTAACAGGTCCCCACCCCTTAACACAACTGATGCCATAATGGAAGTGCCCATTTAGGCCTTGGAACCCAGCACATAGGCAGCACCACCTGCCAAAACAAGAACAGAGACCTAAACTATCATAATCCATAGTTCTGGGAAAGCCCCTAGATGGACTGACCTTGCTTTGTGGCTTCTGTAGTTCTGATTCTGGCTAACTGCTCTTGCTAACTGAGGTGTGTCAACCCAGGATGTGGTTTTTTGCTTAAAAGTTCACCCTGAAAAAAGCTTAGGGTTATACTGGTGTCCCAAACACCCAGTGTAGACACCCACTGGCTAATAAAGACTTTCTATTGGCTTAAACTCATGTCTGAGTAGTCTTCTGTAGTAGATACCCCACAACACTAAGATTCTCCCTTCTTTTTTGGGCTCTGGTTGTCCAGAAAACACTAGGGACTTTCGGAGACATGGTCTCAAGTAGTCCAGGCTGGCTTCAAACTTGCTATGTAGTGGAGGCAGGCCTAGATTCTCCTGACCTCAACTCCCAAATGCTAGGATTACAGACATGTAAGAACGCTTAGGAAGACCAAGTTTCTATCACAATTTTAGTTGCCCCAAAGATGCTGATTACTAACTCTGTAAAAATAGGTATTGATGCTCTGCGAGTGTGCTTGCTCTTAGTGAGTCTCTGCTGTCTTTAGACGGCAGTTTTAACATTTTTGTTCAGGGTTTGGAGTTATTTGAAAGGAGGCTGGTGTGGTGGCTCCCTGAGCTAAACCAAAAGCAGAATGCTGGGGACACTGATTTTGATCATCTGGTCAGGGCACTGCTGGACTCCTGTGTTTGTTTACTTCTTACCTCCTTGTATCTAATAAGCAGATCAGAATCTTACTCACTATCCAAATTTGCTTGGTTGGTTGGTTGGTTTGGGGTTTTTGTTGGTTAGTTGGCTAGCTTTTGGAGAGTGTCTCACTGTGCATCCCCCTGGCTGGTCTGAAACTCGGTATGGAGACTAGGCAAGCCTCGAATTCTCTGTCGTGCTATGTACTAAGCACATATGTATTTAAAGACCAACAGGCTTGACTGCCTAAGGCTCCACAGCACAGGCTAAGGACTTCTGCCCTAGACTCTCACTAAACCCAGCAGGATTAACATGTCAATGAACCGTTGCACCATGCCACAATGCACTAGCTCCCCAACTAAATAAAATGCCCCACAACACCAGAGGAGAACAGAAGTTTGGCATTTAAGTAAGGCCATTGGTGTAGACCCAATCATTCAGTTGTTTGCAAATTTACAAACTGCAAAAGTACCTGAGTACAGTCCAGAAAGCCTGAGAGCTACTCACCGTCAGTGGAATGCACATGGGAGCTGCCAATCTGGTCCACTAGCAACATGAAAACAAAGCCCAGTACAAGGGACACACCGATGTAGGCATGGAGCTGTGTGTGGTCATGGCTGTGCTCATGTTCATGGACAACTGATATTTCTGCTGCTTTGTCTGATGCAATCACATTCTGCTTGGTTTCACTGGCTTGGTGGGGTTTTCCTGGAGCAAAACAAACCACAATAATATAACAGCTTCCATTTGTATTTTAAGTGCCACTTAATTTACTGTAAGGACACTTTATCCCTATATTGTAATCCAGGCAACCATAAACTCCTTCGGTTTAAAAGACTGTGATAAAAACATTCTTCCACTTTTGGCATGCAGACCTTCTGGCTGCCTATCAACTCAAAATCCTGGACACAGAAGCAAATCACCGTGCAAGAGTGCAGTCACATTTCAAAGGGCCCCAAACCTAAATCTTCCCTTTTCAGAGAAGTTCATGCCAGTCTCCTCAGGAAGGCACATGAAGCTTCACTCTGATAAAACCAGGTGAAGAGGACAGTGGCAATGAAAGCAACTGTCATCAAAGTCACCATTTCCATACCTAGGTCGACACAAAATTGGCAAATAATAGGCAACCAGGATAGAAAACATTTAGCTTTTATAAAATATGAATAAGCAATCACACATACACAGATGTGCGCGCACACACACACACACACACACACACACACACACACACACACACACACGACCAGCTGAAAAGGCATATCCTGCCATTTAAATTTAGTTCTAGATCACCAAGGTGGTTGAGACACTGAATTATAGTAACTAACAACTAGCCAAAGGATATTTCTAATTTATAGTTACATGTTAGATACTTCAAACATCAATGCTTAAAGGCCAAAACTTTTTTATTTTTATTGAAAAAATGTATACAAAATATTTTGATTAAATTTTTTCCTCTCCTGCAAATCTTCCTAGGTCCTCTCCACTTCCCTACTCAACTTTATATTTTCCTTTTCCCAGGAATTTTCAATTGGAAATATTCTCTCTGTTAGGGGTGGGACTTTGTGTCTATTCCCCCCTCAGTGCTGGGATTTTGTCTGATTTGAGCCTGTGCAGGTCTTGTGTGTGCTGCCACAGCCTCCATGAGTTCACAGTTTGCTTTGATCTGATCTCTCTATAGTATGGAAAGTGGTTCTCACCTTTCTAATGCTGTGCCCCTTTAATACAGTTCCTCATGTTGTGGTGACCCCCAGCCATAAAATTATTTTTGTTGCTACTTTGTAACTGCAATTTTGCTAGTTATGAATCATAATGTAGATAACCGATATACCACCCCTGTGTGAGGGTCATTTGACTCCCAGGTTGAGAACCTCTGTTCCATACTAACTTCCAAACATTTACTCTGTGCCAGTGTATACTTGGGGAGAAGTAATTTGTTTCTTATTTTTGCTGGGGCTCACAGTAAAGAACTGCCTTGAATCTCAGAGGAGACTCTAGTCTTATAAATAGTTTTGGAACTCCAAGACTATGGGGACTTTTGAAATCAAGTTGAATGTATTTTGTATTATGAAATGACTGTGAACCTGTGGAGGGCAGGGACGAAAGTGATGGTTGGAAGGAACAGTTTGTTCCCTATAGGCTTGTGTGTTTGAAGACTTGGTTCTCAGCCCTGGTGTTATTTTAGGAGGTTAAGGGACTTTTAAGAGGTGGGTCTCTACTAGAAGAAATGGCTTACTGGTTCAGGCCTTATGGGTTAAATACACCCCTGCCTGAATCTCTCTCTACCTCTTAACTGCCAGTGCACACTCCTGCCACCACAGCTGTGAGCCACTCTTGCAGCCAGGCTTTTCCTGCCATAATGGGCATGATCCCCTTAAACTGTGAGCCAAAATATCTCTCTTCCTCAGTTGGTTCTCCTCAGGAATTTGGTCACAGAAAGGAGAAAAGTTACTAAGAGAAACAACTTCCAACATGGAAGACACCAGCCCAGATGGTAAATTCCACCAAACACTTACTATGCGTTGAAATCTCCAGTACCTATGTAAAAAGTCAGGCATGTTGTGTGTGCCCTTTTCCTGGCACTGAGGAGACAGGCAGGAGGATCCCTGCAGCCCTTTGGCCACAAAGTCTTGACAAATTGATGAGCTCCAGGTTTAGTCTGAGACCATGTCTCAAAAAATAAGGTTGAGGATGACATGGCTGAGGATAAAAATGGATGCGACCACACCTGATCCCGAGGACCCACACGGTAGAAGGAGAGAACTGACTCCCACAAACTGTCCTTTGACCTCCACACACACACACCATGGCATGTGTGGGTCCACCCCCCATACAAAACAATGAATGAATGTAAGAAGAAGAAAAACTACGGAGAGATAAAGGAAGAGAGCCAACATCAACCTCTGCCTTCCATACTCACATGCATACATATCAACATATACTCACATGTACACATATTCACATGTACTCACATGTACACCAATATATATGTGTATGCATCACACACAACGAAATAAGAACCATTAAACTTAAAAAAGACTGAAATCACTCATTATTGCAAATAAATATTAAGTAGTGTTCATGAGTTATGACATTCACAAAACAGCTAAGGATGTGTGCAATGTCTAAGGTGTTCAGAGGTATCTCTTAAATACCCTTTTAGGACAAACATGAACTACATCCAGAAGAAATTCCGTTATTGCCAGTGTTTCTCAAGTAAGGCTCGTCTCTCTCACCTTCCAGAACCTCTTCGTAAAGTGCATGCACCCCTTCGGGCACAATAACTGCCAGTGCAGTTCCACAGAGAAGCCCAGCACCCAACACAGTCACCAGCTTCAGTCGCTCCTGGAAAACAACAAAAGAAACCATTAGAAAGACTGACTCGTGACTAGGGAGCATCTCCTATTCATGAAGCCAACAGCCGCAATGACCAGTAAGCACCAAGCATGGATAGCTTCATAGTAACGCCAGTTGAAAGATGAGAAGCTGGCACACTGGCTTCTTAGGCTGACAGAAGAAGACTGCTTGAGCCCCGAAGTTTGAGACAACCAGGGCAACGCAAGATCATGACTTTGTTTCTTTGCTTGGAGGCAAAATTTTGTGTAGCCCAGGCTGGCCTCAAAGTTGATGATGAGATAAGGATGACACTGAATTTCCTCCAGGCTCTATCCCTAAGTACTGAGATAAAGACCCACAGCTGGTTTTATGCAGTGCTGGAGACCAGCCTGAGGGCTTCACGTACTCTAGGCAAGCATTCTACCAGCTCAACTACATCCCCGGTTCATTTGTTTGTTTGTTTTTATAAATAGCTAATTTTTATTAGTTAAAAAATGTGTATACAAAGTAATGGGTCTCATTATGGCACTGAACCACTGCTCCAGCCCATGGCATTTAATATATTTTGAGCATATGTCCCTTCCCCATTTCCTTTCCTCTTTCCAACTAGCCATCCCGCCACTTTCATGTGGCTTTTTTTTTTTAAATGATCCAATGAGTTTCATTAGGGTGGCTTACAGGAGATGGGTGAGAGTTTGTTTACAGGAGCATGAGTATCATATTAGTGGCTACAGCACTGAAAAAAGGTCTCAGGGTGTAGGCTCATCAGTTAAGAGCATTGCTGCTCTTCCAGAGGACTAGTTCCATCCCAGCACCCACAAGGCAGCTCACACTGTCTGTAACTTCAGTTCCAGGAGCACGGACTCCTCTTCTGGCCTCAGTAGACACTGCATATATGTGGTGCACAGACATACCTGCAAACAAAATACCCATACACATAAAATACAAAATAACAATTTAAAAAAGAAAAGAGAATGTCTCTTCCTCCCTATAGACTGTTAACTTCCTCCTGGGAGTGGTAAGGTCTCACACTGACCTTGCCAGGAACTACCAGCCTAAGCAGGCTTTGAATCCACAGCAATCCTACCCCAGTATCCCAACTGCTGGGATTACAATTATCAGCTACGACAGCCAGGGAGACCACAACCCTTAAAGCAAAAAGAGAACGTTGGTAGTGATGTAGGGAAACATTTACTATTCACGAACAGGAGAAACGAGCACATTTCCCTAAACCTGACATGAAGGTTTATTTGGACCACACCTTATTTGGACTACAATCTGACAATTTGTGCTTAAAAGTTTCAAAGATGTAAATTCTTCACCTAGAGAGATGACACAGTGGGTAAGAAGCCTGCTGTACAAGTATTCAGACCCAGGTTCACATCCCAGCAACCATGTAAAAGGCTGGCACGGGTACATGCCTGCCTGTAACCCCAGTGCTGTGGGGAGGTAAAGAAGGATTGCTGGGTTTTACTGGCAGCCAGCCTTGCTCCCTGCTCACTAAGAGGCTCAGTCTCAAAGGAGTAGCAGAGAGCGACAGAGCAGGACACCTGGTGTCTTCCTCTAGCATCCACACGTGTACATGAGTGCATATACCATCCTCTCACACAGGTACATACACTAGCTACACATACAACATTCTATATACACACATACATACATACACACACCCATACACGCACACACCCATACACACACACTCAAAATAAAATTAAAAAGTAAAATTTTCTCGGGTTCTCTCCACTCCCTGCTCCCCTCTCTCATGCTCCCACCCTCTCAATGGGATTTACACCTTCCCTGTAAATGAAGTGAAATCTTTTTTTTTAAGTTTTTTTTTAATTTTTTGTTTATTTATTATGTATACAGTATTTGCTCTACATATATGCCCGGGCAGATCTCAATGTAGATGGCTGTGAGCCACCATGTGGCTGCTGGGAATTGAACTCAGGACCTTGGGAAGAACAGCCAGTGCTCTTAACCTCTGAGCCACTTCTCCAGCCATGAAGTGAAATCTTTGATCCACAACTTCACTTCTAGAAATTCATCCGAAGAAGGAATTAAGCAAAAATGACCATGCACTTATGAAAAGTACAAACTTAATGTAAGCTAAGTGTCTTAGAAAGGACAGCAACACAGCACCTAAGCCATGAAAATTATGACATCAGTGTCCACTCATGGATTCAGAAAGTCACTGCATTTTGGCATGAGAAAAGAATGACTATGTATGCTGATAATTTCATTTATGAGAAAAAGTATTTATAGATGTATTAGTCACTTCTCCAATTGCTGCAACAAAATACTAGGCAAAAGCAACGTAAGCAAGGAAAGGTTTATCTCAGTTCATAGTTAAAGGTACACTCCCTGAGAGGGCAATTAAGGCAACAGGAGCTTGAAGCAGCTGATCACATCGCATCCACAACCAGGAAGTAGAGAGATCCACTCACTTTCTCCTTTTTATACAGTCCAGGATCTCAGCCCAAGGAATGGTGCCCCTACAGTAGGCAGATCTCCCCAACTCTGTAATCAAGATAATCTCCCATGGTCCTTCCCAGAGGCCCATATCCAAGGTGATTCTGGATCTCATCAGTTTCAGTGGAGATTAACCATCACAATACATAAAGATAAGCATGAGTTAAATATAAAATTCTTACTTCATAACAATAAACAGTATATAATTATATATAATTTATAAAGAGGAAAATTAGCTTAGGTATCAATGCTAACATGGTTCTGTGGGTTTTGTTCCCTTTCCATTGTTTGTGTATAGACATGTTTTTGTGAGGATATGTGTGGAGAGCAGAGATCAACAACAAGTGTTTTCTCCACCTTATTTTCTGAGACAAGCTCACTCTTGTAGAGGACCCAACCTAGGTTTACAGCACCCACATTAGGTGGCTCACAATCACCTGTAACTTCAGCTATGTAGAGAGATCCTGTCTCAAAAAACAAAAACAAAACAAAATAAGAATTCCTTAGTGATTAGTTGTGTGGTAGTTTGAATGAGAATGTTCCCCTGAAGTCTTGGATGCTTGAATACTTGGTCCCCAGTTGGTGCACTGTTTGGATAGTTTCAGAAGGTGTGGCCTTGCTGGAGGAAGTATGTCACTAGGGTGGGCTTTGAGGTTTCACAAGTCATGTGTCATTCCCAGTCTGCACCCTCAGCTTGCTGCTCCCTGATGCCACACCTCCCTGCCATGGTGATGGACTCAGTTCTCTGGAACTGTAAAACCCAAATAAACCCTACTTTCATTAAGTTGTCTTGGCCAAGGGTTACACAAACACTTGAGAAAGGTCCATAAAAAGGATCCCATAACAGTAAACACGAAGCCACACACCATTTGTCTCATTAATGCAAATATCTCCAATCATAACTGTCGTCCCCCTCCAAGTAGCAATTGTTCCAATATTCAGAAAGAAAAGATTATCCTACAGAAAAGTTGATAATCTCCATGAGCCTTTTGATGGTGACCAACACTGATGAAAGGGCAAGCAACCCTGCTATGAGCGCAGTGTCAATGTTTATTAGAAAAACCCCTCACTTGTGCCGGGCGGTGGTGGCGCACGCCTTTAATCCCAGCACTTGGGAGGCAGAGGCAGGTGGATCTTTGTGAGTTCGAGGCCAGCCTGGTCTACAAAGTGAGTCCAGGACAGCCAGAGATATTCAGAGAAACCCTGTCTCGAAAAACCAAAAAAAAAAAAGAAAAACCCCTCACCTGTCTTGGTTTGGGTCACTATCGCTGATGAAGCACCACAACCAACGCAACTTGGGGAGGGAAGCGTTCATTTGGTTTACACATCCACATCACAGTCCATCATCAAAGGAAGTCGGGACAGGAACTCAAGCAGGGCAGGAACCTGGAGGCAGGAGCTGATGCAGAGGCCATGGAGGGGTGCTGCTTACTGGCGTGCTCAGCCTGCTTTCTTATAGACCTCAGGGCTACCCTGTCCAGAGGTCGCACCACCCACAATGGGCTGGGCCCTCCCACATCAATCATTTTAAAAAAGCCCTACAGGTTTGCCTACAGCCCAATCTCATGGAGACATTTTCTCAAATGAGGCTCCCTCCTCTCTGATGACTCTAGCTGTGTCAAGTTAATATAAAACTAGCCAGAACACCACAAGAATCATCTTAGACTCAACCTAATTTATTTCAAGCCTAGAGATAATTGCTCCATGGTGTCTGTATGGCTGTATTCTCCCATATAACTTTACAACCAGGGATTCAATCTCAAATTATGTGTTTATCAAAGTTAACAAAGAGCTGGCAGCTTCTACCCTTTTTGCCTATGGTAAACCACTAAAGAGTATATTTAAATGAAGAACTACAAATTCCAGGAATATTTCAAGATGAGAAGAGAGCTCCCCAAGCAATAGTTTCTGTCAGAGTAATGGACTGTTTTCTCAAGAGAGGCATGAACTGTGCAGTGCCATTGGTTTTGTTACCTCATTTTAGAACTTCACAGTTGTAGCTGACTGAGCTGGAGAATCAGCCAGCTGTATTAATTAAAACAACAGCTTGCATTCAATGCCATTAACTATCAGTGCAAAGCTTTGAAGTCTGCTTAATTTTCTTGGCAGACAGCAAGAAAATTAAATAGTTTTTTTTCCTGCTCATAAAACAGTCAATAAATTATTCTGTTTGACCAAACACAAGCCAGCACTTTTAGAAGCTTTAGATACTGAAAATTCCTGTCTCAATCCTTGTGTTCGAGCCCACTGTAGTATCAAAGCATCAACAGTCTTAGACCAAGACTGATTTGATACAAGCACTAAAGGGATACCAAGAGATGTGGAATAATTCTCGTTCACACGACAAACCTTTTGTCCATACCCTTACACACAAAGCTGCTTCAAGGAGATAGTTCTTAATATTAATTTAGCCACTACATGATCTGCCATTAATTAGTAACTCAGATCTGAATTTTGTTCAGTTCTTCCATCTGAAACAAGGCAACCCCAAGGCCCCTGGGCTCTAAGTGGTAGCTATGTGAACTTCATGCTTCGGCGTCCTCTCTAAGCAAACGCTGCTGCTACTACCCCATAGCAACAGATTGTTAGCATGCTGAGCAGAGACACCATGAGTGAGCATCTTTGACATCATCTGGTGCTCACACAGAAAGCTTCTAACAGTGGGGAAATGCTTGGAACAGCTTACACGAACATGCCAGGGGCATCTAGACTTCCCTTTCCTAACTCATGTAACATAAAGATTAATGAAGTCTTCCAGGAAGTAATAATAAGCATACACTTTATTAATGCCACTTCCTCCTATCTTAAAAGATGATTAATCTGTTTTTCTTTCTAAACATAAAAGAACTAAACATACTAGTTGGTGGTGGCATATGCTCAGAAACAGAGGCAGCTGGTTTAGCCAGGGCAACCAGGGCTACACAGAGAAACCCTGTCTTTGATACACAAAAACAAAAAGAGAGAACTGAATATAAATACAAATCCTGTGTAGATTCTTTCAGGTGACCATAAAAACAAAAGGAGAAAACCACTAGCAAAGAAGTTGGGAAAAGGCTGGTAATAAATGTACCAGTAATATAAAAAGAGTCCACTGAACAGACTAAAATAATAAAAATACCTCTTTTCTCTATCCAAATTTTAAAATATGAACAATAACAATTTGAGAACAAAGTGCCTTTCGCATTTGTTGGACAAACATATTCTTAAGACATTAAGAACATTGTTAGGGACATTTATGTCCTCTGACCCATCTTTTTCTACTCTTTTTGAAGACAGGGTCTCTCCATTATGTAGCCCTTCTGACTTGGAACTCACTATGTAGACCAAGCTGGTCTTCAACTCAGAGAGTCACCTGCATCTGCCTCCAAAGGGGTGTGCCAGCCCACTACACCTGGCTCCATTATTCCACTCTCAAAATCTGAAATATGGCCACAATTTTAGTCATAAAAAAACTCACTCAGTCTTAACATGTCAAAAACAAATGAATACACAAGAATTTCAGGACATAAAATGACTGAATGTAGTAAAGACATTTGAAAATCCCTACATTACAATTGAACAATAAAGGAAAATAAGGGAATAATTGCCAAACAAAAAAGAAAATGTAAAATTACACATCCATCACCTACTCAACCATGCTAAAAATTAAAACAAAAAAAAATGGATATAAAATGTGTAGTGGTTTGAATAGGTTTGGCCCCCAAAACTCATGTGTTTGAATGTTTGGCCCATAGGGAGTGGCACTATTAGGAGGTGTGGCCTAGTTGGAGGAAATGTGTCAATGTGGATGTGTGCTTTGAGGTCTCATATATGCTTAACCTAGGCCTAAAGGCACAGTCTCCTTCTACCTGTGGATCAATATGTAGAACTCTCAGCTCCTCCATGCAGCCATGTTTCCCACCATGATGAAAATGGACTAAAACTCTGAAACTGTATAAGAGTTGCTGTGGTCATGGTGTCTCTTCACAGCAATAAAACCCTAAGGCAAAAAAAAAATTTAATTGCTAAGTTAGCTAGAGACTATATAAACAGGCCTTAAACTTACTGAACACTGAAGTTCAGTTTCCTCTCTACTAACAGGGTTTAGAGACTCCTTCCACCTCAGGGTTATTACTAAAATCAGCACAGAACTGACATGTAACTCGCACTGTAAGCCACTGCAGTCACTGTGCTCCGGTTGAATCCCACGGTGCAATACCCTGAATGTGATCATTAAGGTGTTTCTCCTGGCAGGGGTGGATCTGGGAGGAGTTAGGGGTAAATGTGATCAAATACAATGAATAAAATTCTCAGACAAGTAATACAAATATTTTAAAGACTTTAAATTTTATTTTATGCATATGAATGCTTTCCCTGCAAGTATGTATGTGCATCAGGTGCATGCCAGTGCCTGTGGATGCCAGAAAATAGCATAATCCCTGGAACTGGAGTTAGGGATGGCCGTGAGCTACCGTGTGGCCGCGGGGAACAACATCTGCAAGAACGCATGCTTTTAACCACTGTGCTGTCTAGCTAACCTGTAAGTATATTTTTTAAAAGATGTTTTCTCCTTTTCTGAGTGGTTTTAAATTGCACTTTGAGGCTTTGTAATTTTCTGGAATGCTTTTCAGTCTCTTGCTCCTGTGTGCATGATCTTCTCTACTAGTCACTGTCCTCTGTCTACAGACAGCTAAGGAAACCAGGAGAGCCCTCCAGAGGGTCTCACAACTCACATGTTGGTTGATAACGTGATAACATCTTAAGTCACAATAACATTTGGAAGATTTCATACAGAAATCCAGACGTCCAGTTCTGAACACATAGAAAGCTTTGGCAGTATCAGGCAATGTGTATCAAATAATAGGTAGTTTTCAGTTCATCACAGCTCTCATTACTACCTAATGACTCCAGGGCAGACACTAAAGTCACCTGCCACATATTATGACACTGGACTGTTGTTTAAGACATGGGATCTTGCTATGTTGATCCAGCTGGCCCTTCTAGGCTCAAGTGATCCTCTTGTTTCAGTCTCAAGCATTTCTGGGGCTAGAAGAACACACCCCTTAGCCCCAGTAAAACTGTTGGATCTTATGCCAGACCAGAGGGACTGTTCAGCCTTGGTATCGATTGCTTTTATGAACAATTACCTAACTGTATCAGTCAGAGTCCAACCAGGAAAGAATAACCATAAAGTTATTTGAACAGGTAAAGTTGAATATAAAGAATAACTTTAACAGGGGACTGAAGTAATTGGCTAGTTAGAAAAAACTTTAAAGAATATACAAGTAAGCCAGGCAGTGGTGGTGCACACTTTTAATCCCAGCACTTAGGAGGCAGAGGCAGGTGGAACTCTTGTGAGTTCAAGGTCAGTCTGGTTTACAGAGTAAGTTCCAGGACAGCCAGGGCTACACAGAAAAACTCTGTCTCAACTCCCCCTTCCCCCCCCCCAAAACCCCAGTACATGCAAGTACCAAATACAAGGAGTGGCTGCCACCCAAGGACAGAGATAAGAGTACCTCAAAAATAAACAAAACAAGAAAACTGGGGTCCAAACCCTACTGAAAAGGGCAAAGCTCGGGTCCAGTGAACAGAAGTTTCTTTGTTACTATGCTGGTAGAACTTGCTAGAAACAAGCACTCCAGGGTGTTGGGAAAGTTGTTCATGGATGTCTCACTGGAGACTGTCCCATAAAACCACCCAGGATGTGTGCCAATGGCAACCGATGCCTGCTGAGTGCTGGAGCAGCTATGTGTGCCCCAAAAGCCTAAGCTGAACACAGCTGGTTGCAGTGCTGGAGTTGGCTGAAGAGAAGCCTACCCAGACAGGCTAAGACTCCAGGCATGCTGCAGGCCTTGCCACAGCTGGACATTTGCAGGAAAGCTGACCTGCTAAGAAAAAAAAAAAAAAAAACTGGTGCCAGAGAAACTGCCTAGGAACCAGCTGAGCAAGAAGGCCAGGACCAAAGGGATAAAAACCCCTCCCTCTTATAAATTCTCTCCAGCATCCTCTACTGACAAGGAGTTAACATCCTGCCAGCTGGCAAAAGAAATATCTAAAGGCCCAGGTACATGTTTTTGCAGAGAGGATGATGAAAACTGAATTTGGAACAAAAGGCACTGAGATGATAAGTGGCCCACTAGTTTACTAGAAACAGCACAAGCTACGTCAGAACCAGGGGCAACAGAAAGCAAAAATGCTTACTCTCAGGATGTCTGACTAATCAGACTTGCTGGCTCTCTGGATTAATGAGGTGTCCAGACAGCCATGTTCTAGACAGGAGAGGTGCCGTCAATACTCCTCTTCCATTATTGTATAACTGGCAGTTGTCAAGTACTCAGTAAACCGCACATGCTCTACTCTAAGCCCCTTACATGTGTCAGCTCAGTTAGTCCTGGCAGCAATCCTATGAGGTAGGTACTTCTATTACCCTACTGTACAGTTGGGGAAATGGAGGCCTAGAAGGTCTGTTGCCTAGCCTCACATAGCCAGGAAGGGGCAGGGCTTATGGCTAGCAACCAAGAAGTCTAGCCCCAGAGTTTATACTCTTAATCACCATGCTAAACTGCCTGTTGGCAAAACTTGTTTTTGTTTTATTTTGTTTTTCGAGGGTTTATCTGTGTAGCCCTGGCTGTCCTGGACTCACTTTGTAGACCAGGCTGGCCTTGAACTCACAGAGATCCACCTGCCTGTACCTCCCGAGTGCTGGGATTAAAGGCATGCACCATCACACCTGGCAATTACAGACAGCTGTGAACTGCCATGTGGGTGCTGGGATTTGAACCCCAGTCCTTTGTAAGAGCAGCCAGTGCTCTTAACTGCTGAGCCATCTCTCCAGCCCCACAAAACTTGTTTTGTTGTTTAACAATTGTTTGCTTTAACAAGTGTTCTCCCATTTGCCGTTCAAATGCATAAAGAAATGTAGGTGAGTGCACAGCTAGATGGAGAGCCCAGGATTAGCTAACTATAATAAATACCTAGGATCAAGGCAGCACGGGGAACCTTCCATGACTGATACAACCATCGAGCTCTTGTCACTCCACAGCCCATATAACTGCGACAGGAGGATTTCTAACCCAATAACCTAACTATTTCTGGCTCAGGAAGTTGGAAATCAAACACTAGTATTCAAGGATAAGAGAGGGGCTTTCCATTTTTCTTTACTCTTTCCCCCTCTTTTCTCCCATGTAGCCCTGCCTAGCCTGTAACTCGCTGTGTAGACCAGGCCAAGCTTAAACTCACAAAAATCCACCTGCCTCTGCCCATCACGTGCTGGGACTAAAGGCTTGGACAACCATGCCTAACATTTTGTTTCTTTTAAAGAGAGTTCCCGATATGCTGACCTGAAAGGCTTTGAACTCAAATCTGTCTTTGACATTCATCTCATCTGGTATGAAAGGGATGCATTACACCTTTGCAGAGGCTTCTGAAATTCCACCACAGATTCTAAGTACCACAAGCACACTTAGTACTATTCTTTATTACCTGGAATTTCAAGCTGAGCCCTAGTGGATGTTAAATCTCATCATTCAAAAAGCCTCATCTCTAAATTCTTCAATTATGGGGCTAAGGATATAACTCTGGGTTTGTTAAAATGAATACCCGAGTTTAGATCCTTAGCACCCATGTAAAATCGGGTCTGACAGTGCCTGTCTGTAATGTGACACTGGCACTTGGGGGCAGAGACAGGTGAATGAGTGGGAGGGTGCCTTGCTGGTAGCCAGTCTAGCTGAAAAGGGCAAGTTATGTGTTCTGTGAGAGACCTTGTCCCAAAAAATAAGGTGAAGAAACAACTGATGAAGACAGACAGACAGTTAGACACACAAACAAAATTTTCAATTAGAGGCTAGGCTAAGCCTGTCACCCTCAGAAACATTCTGAATAGAATTTTTCTCTTCTTCCCTTTAATAGGATATCACTTTTTGCACCATAAAAATGAAAGATTGATTAAATAGTGAAGATAGCAAATTGGAAACTGATCTTAGTTCAAAATGGTAACTACTTCAGACTCAACTGGGCAGGTATTACACGTAGCTGGGCCTTGCACACATACAACTGTTTACCATTGGGTTTGAAGTCTTACTTCCCCAACTAAGTCTACAGCAGAAGAGAAACCAGGAAGACAAAATGTCTTTGGTGTTAAGATGTTTGTAGGTGGAAAGAACCGACTTAAACAGGTCCTGCTCTCATGCCGTCTTTACAGTGCTCACCAGGAAGCTGGCATCATTCAGGGGACATACTCTGGCCCTGGGAGTCAAAGCCTCTCTCTACTACAGTACACATTTTCTGCTGCCAAATTGCTTATTTGTAAAGCTACATCAACAACATCACAGGATCTGGTCCAGAGGTTTAAATAAGACAATGCATGTCAGTGCCAGATATACAGGAAGCTAAAGAAGCACACACCCTTGATTCTAGCACTCAGGAGGCGCATGTCGGTAAGTCTCTGGGAATTCCAGGCCAGTCATATATAGTGACCCTTTCTTTGAAAGAAAGGAAGAGAGAGAAAGAAAGAAAAGAAAAAGACTATTATGCAAGTAAATTTTAATTATGTATGTCCATACAACATCTTAAAGAAAATAAAATTTTCATTAAAATATTGGATCAGATTATATCCTAATTTTGTCTCATTTAGGCTTAGCCTTGTCAGCCATAGATCCTTATAAACAGTAATCCGTGTTCAGATCTGAGAAAAGACATGTTACTGGCTGCTTTCCAGCTAAGATAAATTTACTGAGGTAAAATTTAAAGTCTTAGAACTCAGAAATGAAATTCAAAAGGGGCAAAAGCTACTTCATTCTCATAAGGAAATAAAAGAGTAAGACACCAGACAATACAAAAAGTCCTTGAAATGCCACTCCGTCAAACCTACCTCAAAGGGGACCAATTGCCATAGAAAATACAAACTGAACAAACTTGTTCTTCAAACACATAGCCTTTTATTTGCTAAAAAGTCAAAATACCCAGATACTTATTATGAATGAATCGTTTATTATAATCAGACACAAAAGAAACTTCAAAATGTGAAAGGACAAAACAAAGCTTAAAGCTAATGTTTAAGTAAAGGAAGAAAAAGAAAATTAAATGTCAAGAAGACTGACACAAAGTAGGGAGGCTATAGCACAAAGCCTGGCCTCTCTGAGGGAAACATTACCCATGAAAGCCAAGACCACCATCACTACAAAACCTCTCCAGTACAAACAATGCCAAAAAGTTTCTGTGATAGTAAAGGAGGTGAAAGGGGAAGCTCCCTCGTTATCAGAAGTTTGTTCCCAAACAAAAAGCAGAAAGATTATAAGTCAGGCTGGGAGTGGAAGCACGTGCCTTTAACCCCAGCACTCAAGAGGCAGAAGGAGGTGGATCTCTATCAGTTCCAGGTCAGCCTGGTCTACATAGTGAGTTCCAGGCCAGCCAGAGCTACAAAATGAGACCTGTCAATAACGACAATAATAATAATAATAATAATAATAATAAGAAGAAGAAGAAGAAGAAGAAGAAGATGTCATCAGAGAGAGTCAGGGAAATGGGAAGGGAAGAAGTGCAGAGGGAGAATCAATAAAAACTAAGGATATATGAAAAAGCCAGGCCAGGCGGTGGTGGCACACGCCTTTAATCCAAGCACTCAGGAGGAAGGCAGAGGCAGGCAGATCTCTGTGAGTTCGAGGCCAGCCTGGTCTACAAAGTGAGTCAAGGACAGCCAGGCTGTTACACAGAGAAACCCTGTCTAAAAAAAAAAAAAAGAAAAAGCCAGGAGGAAACCTAATTAATGGCAAGTTAATAAAATAACTAAATAAGAAATTTTAATAGAAGTATTCTATGAGGATAAAGTTGCTTCCAGAAGCCATAGGTTATTAAATGAAAATTCCAGTACCAGGCATGCGCCACCACGCCTGGCAGACAGTTTCTTAATTAGTGATTAATGTGGGAGGGCTTTATGGGTGGTGCAACCTCTGGACAGGATGGTCCTGGGTTCCTTACTTATGGAAGTAAAGAGGCTGAGCCAGGAGGTGGTGCTGTACGCCTTTAATCCTAGCACTCGGGAGGCAGAGGCCAAGTGGATCTCTGTGAGTTCAAGGCCAGCCTGATCTACAAAGTGAGTTCCAGGACAGCCAAGGCTACACAGAGAAACCCTGTCTAGAAAAACTAAAAAAACCAAAACCAAAAAAAAGAAAAAGAAAAGAAAGAAAGCAGGTTGAGAAAGCCAGTAAGCAGCACTCCTCCATGGCCTCTGCATCAGCTCCTGCTTCCAGGTTCCTGCCCTGTTTGAGTTCCTGTCCTGACTCCCTTGATGATGAACTGTGATGTGGACGTGTAAGCCAAATGAACGCTTCCCTCACCAAGTTGCTTTGGTTGTGGTGCTTCATCAGCGATAGTTACCCAAACCAAGACAGGTGGGCTCCCCCTCTACTAGTTGGTCAAGGAGTCCTCTGAAAACCCCCTCAAAACAATATAAGCATTTGTCACAGCTGTTGGTTGCCTATCAGAACTAGATGACAGCATATATTTTGGTTGCAGGAACATATAAATCTAGCTGGAACTGAGCTGGAAGCGTCTTCCTGTTAGCTAGCCCACACAGTCTACTGCGGGAGAAGCTTCACTGATGGTTAACCCGTGTGCTACATCACCACAGCCACGTAAGAAGTGCCCACTGTGCAATAGTGGCAAGTCAGTAATGACTCCCTGTTCTAAGACCTTCTCCACAGGAGGGTAAATACACATTCGGTACTGGAAGCCTTGTCAAAAGCTCATGGGTGGGTGTGTTATAAGAGCTAGTGGAAAAGCTAGTGCTATAGTTTTGCTAGATGCACATGATGTACCCATTAAAATGCTACCTAAATAATTACGTTTATACCCATAGATTAGTCTGCTGTTAGCTTTGGTCAGAAAAGCTCCTTTAGCAGTGGTCAGTGGTAACTACAGAAACTCTTAACTCATCAAAGTGCTGAGAATAAGAAACTGTTGGGAACCTGCCAAAGATGGAACTTTTATATCAATCTCTCCAAAGTTCAGGAAACATCACAGATGACAGGGTGGAAAGGATTGAAGAGCAGAGGAAGGAGGGGAGTGAGGCAGAATGCTGTTTTCAGAACATCACGTCACCACTGTACTGGCCATCTCAGTACAGCTGTGACTACAACACAGATGGGGCCTGTCAACACTGTCATGTAAGGTGCTCAAGGACCACCCACTCCTCAAGGACAAAATGTTGATGTTCATGACCCTGCCACCAGACGACTGTGAATGGCCCACTGGGAAGCTATGGCATGATGGCTTTTTCCAGAACATCATCCTTGCAACCACAGGCCGAGGGTGTGGGCAAGGCCATCCCAGAGCTGAATGGGAACCTCAGTGGCATGGCCTTCTGTGTTCCTACCCCCAATATGTCTGCCACAGATCTGACATGCTGCCTGGAGAAAGTTTTCAAGTACAAAGACATCAAGAAGGTAGTGAAGCAGGCATGGGGGGGCCTCCCCACATGAAAGGGAGGGGGTCAGGTAGCCCTACTCTCTTGAATGCCATCAGTAAAGTGCACTGCACCCCCTGCATTATAAATCATTTGGCGATCTTAAAAGGCTTTATAAGCAGTACTGAAAATCTTCTCCCACATTTTCAAATGTTCTTACCATGTCCTAGGCCCAGGTTAAGTTTATTTCATTTCATCCTTACAACAGCTTGTAAGACTGACACAGATGAGATCTGAGTGTTGAACTCATTGCTCAAGCAATGCCACTGATTTGGGTTTTTGTTGTTGTTTTTGAGATTATAATATAGTTACATTTCTCCCTCTCCTTTCTTCCCTCCAAATTGTTCCATATACCCCTCCTTGCTCTCTTCAAATTCGTATCTTTTATCATTGTTATTGGATGTATATATATATATATGTGTGTATAGACATACAGACATACACACACACACACATTCCCAAATATAACCTGCTCAGTCTGTATAATGTTGCTTCTATGTATGAATGTTTTCAGGACTGACCATATGATCCTGAATAACCAATTGGTGAGTTCTTCCCTGCTTTGGTTTTTTGAAACATGGTGTCACTTGCTCAGGCTTGATAGAAACTCACTATGCGGCAGAGGTTGGGCCTCAAACTTGGGTCTTCCTGCCTCAGTCTCTGAGAGCAAAGATTACAAGCCTGCCCTGATGATAGCAGTCAACTGGTGTCTCAGTCCCTCTGAGATTGGTGATTAGTTTCAAACTAGGCTCTAAAATCATCCTAACAGCAGCACTATCCTCCTTTGCCTACTATGGACTCACACTGTCTCAACAAATGAAAACTCAAATTGTTCTCTCTCTCTCTCACACACACACACAAAAGTCCCTAGAAACTTTTATAACAACATGATTATTACAATTTCAGGAATAATTTTGTGTCTGCTGCCTCTAATAACACCGGTGGGATTGTATTTGATATACTTTTTTCCCCACTTCATTTCATTTTTGCAAATGTATTGCTCTGGATTGCAATGGAAGTTTGAAACAAAAATAATCTTCAGGCAATCAACCTGAAATCTCACTCTGGCCTTCTGTATCTACTTCACTCATCAATCAGGACGCCTGCTAAGTGTAAACTAGGTAAAACAGGCTCGGTCTATAGCTGCACCGTCGTTAACTAACTGCTGAAGAGACTGCCCCTCAGCAGCTGAATCTAAAACACAAGATGCCACGCAGGACCTCATTTATGGAACACGAGCTGTGGCCCACCTCACAAATCTAGTTCTTCACTTTCCCATAAGCTGAAAAATTAGCATCTTCACTGCCATAGTTATATATAGTTGATTTGACCATTAAAATTTTTCTCCTTTGTTTTGTAAATCAAAAATTCATAAAGGTACAATTTCCAAGCCTAAGGGCAAAGAAAAAAGCCACGCATGGAGAAAAGTGGTTTGCAGGTGAAGAGAAAGTGAGGGGAATTCAACATCATATACTTTTTAATGGTCAGATATAACAAGTGGACATTTTTTAAAAAATAGTTTATTTTTAATTTATGTGCATTGTTGTTTTCCCTGCATGCATGTCTGTATGATGGTGTCATATCCCCGGGAACTGAAGTTACAGACAGTTGTAAGCTGCCATGTGGGTGCTGGGAATTGAACCCTGATCCCCTGAAGGGCAGCCAGTGCTCTTAACCACTGAGCCATCTCTCCAGCCCCAAGTAGACATTTCAAACATTCATTTCTAACACTAATTCTGTAAGAATTAAGGGTTCCATCAGTCATCTGACTTTATTTCTGCTCTGAGAAACTGTTTAGACAGGCACAGAGGTACACACCTTTAATCCCAGGACTTGGGAGGCAGAGGCAGGTAGAGCTGAGTTCAAGGCCAGTCTGGTCTACAAAATGAGTTCCAGAACAGTTAGGGTTATACAGACAAACCCTGTCTCAAAAATCAAGTTTAAAAAAAAAAAGAATAAAGCTCAAAAAAAAAAAAGAAAAGAAAGAAAGGAAAGCCAAAAACTAAGCTATAAATTACTTTTTTTTTTAAGATTTATTTTATGCATATGTGTGCTAGGTCTGCATGTACACCTGCATTCCAGAAGAGGGCACCAGATCACATTTGTGGATGGTTGTGAGCCACCATGTGGTTGCTGGGAATTGAACTCAGGACCTTTGGAAGCACTAGGCAGTGCTCTTAACCGGTGAGCCATCTCTCCAGCCCCCTATAAATTACTTCTTGAATTTGACCCCAATTAAGCCAGGCCTAGTGGCACACACCTTTAATCCTTGGGAGGAAGAGGCTGGTAGATCCCTGTGAGTTTGAGGCTAGCCAGGGCTATACAGTGAGTCCTTGTCTCACAACAACAACAAAAACATAAATAAAATTTACCTCAGTTAAAATATTTAAATATACAAATCAATGAAGCCTCACAAATGTCACCCTCATAATGTCAATCAAATTCTAACACAAGTATAAGAAAATATATTGGGGCTGGAGAGATGGCTCAGTGGTTAAGAACACTGCCACTCTTCCAGTAGATTCAAGTTCGATTCCCAGGACCCATGTGGTGGATTATAATCCCAGCACTAGTTGGGCATCTGATGCTCTCCTATGGCCTCCAAGGGCACCAGGAACACACATGGTGCACATGCACACAAAACATACATATAAAATAAATAATTATTGTAAAAGAAAGAAAACATTATGTTAAGAGGGAAAAGAGGAGGCTCAGAAAGCCTAGGCAGGAAAGTAACCCAAAAGAAAGTCTTCATAGGTCACGGAGGACTGTGATATCACCCGCTTCCCAGCTCTATCCAACTGCTGCCTTGACCAAAGGCAAGAAAAAAAGCAGTAACAAACATTTAAATACGCTAACCTAACAGGGTAAGTCTGCAGGCTAGATTTGTCTATGAAGCTCTACAGTACATGTACTATGTAACCTTGCCACGATGGGCAGAGCCAGAGAACGGCTCTGAGTCAGACCAGCTCATTCCAAGATACTCAATGAACTTTTTCAAGTTACATGTCTGTTTCCTTGCAGCTCAGTGAATCTGTTGTTGTGGGTTTTGTTTGTGTCAGGAATCATTAGGGGCTGGAGAGATGGCTTTGCTCTTCCAGACGACCCAGGTTCAATTCCCAGCACCCACATGGTGGCTCACAACCCTTTGTAACTCTAGTTCCCGGGGAACCCACAACTTTTGACCTACAATGACAGCCGGAGTGCATGTAGTATACGGACATACATGTAGGGAAAACATCCACACACACAAACAAATAAAACTAACTAACTTAATGTTATCACTAGATTCCCAAAGGGCACAGGTGAACAAGGAAATGGAAAAGGGACAAAGACAAGGTCATGTCTTTCTGGCTGACGGCTCTATTTTTCCTCACCGCCTAGCCCCATCACCCTTTCTGCCCAGGCTCTTCTCCTCACCATCAATTCCTTTTCTTTCCAGTCTCTTTGAGGCCTACCTCATGCCTCATCTTTCCTTTGAGGAAATTAGTCCTTTCAGGAATAGAACTGAGGTGAGGGCTTCTTTGACTGATGATCTTCAGGACAAAGCTATGAAATTCTCTTGAATGGAGTAGTTTTTCTCCCTAAACCCTTGAGCAGTGCACCTAGGGAACTCTACAACAATCTAAAGAATAGACATATGTATCTTTTCTACCCCCTGGCTAACCTGTGTTTAAGGTTAGATGACAATCAACAAGTGAACAAAAGTGTGACCTGCTATGTGGGCCAGGCTAGCTTCCAACTCAGAGATCCACCTGCCTCTGCCTCCCAAGTGCTGGGATTAAAGGCGTGTGCCACCAGATTATCTCTAGGCAAACAGATTTGAAAATAATCTCAGAACATCCATTCCAGTCCTTGATTGCCATTTGAAAGGAAATGATAATAACAACTTAAGTTTATTTACCATGCTGATTGTAGTGTTACCATCCTAAGTTTCCCTCAAAAAAAAAAAACATGCATCATTTTTCTCAAGAAATTGTTATACCAATTTCAACTCATAAGGACAAAGTAATAGTCTCCATCTGTTTTTATCTGTTACCTTGATTCCTTGAAACCTCCAGGACTCATCAGAAATGTAACTATGGCTCCTGTCTCTAGGAAAATGCACAGCTCCATTATATATATAAATTTCAGGGGATTATGAACACTCCAGGTTCTCCAGTGGATGGTCTATCCACCACTCTCGGTTAAGATTTATAGATCTGAACGTGAGCTTTGTTTCTACTGAATTGTTACATATCTTTTCCTTGATGCAGCCTTAGAGCTGAGAAAGAGCTTCTCTTTGCAAATATCACTATGTCTAGCACCATCCGAACGCTTTGCAGTAAACGGAGAATTTCTTACCTCTGAGAAATTAACTGCCAAAGGAATGATTCCAGCCACGTAACATCCCACCAACATTGCCAAAGACAGCAGACTAATGGAGAGAAAATCATCCATTCTGCCCTCTGTAGTCACCCTCTACCACCAGGCTTCAAATTTCCAGCGGTTTGAAAAGGTGCTTAGGTTATTTAAACGTGTGATTTTCCAAGAGAACAGGCGAGTTTCCCACTTCTCTCAGCCCTGCCACCATCAGCCGGTGTGCCAACGAAGCACGCTGCTCTCTTAAGAAGCAAACTTTTTGCTGATATTAGCACCAGAGAAAACTTTGCGCAATCTTAGGTTCTTGGATGCCAGTCACTGGGATTCCGGTAGGTAACAGATGGAGAAATTGTGCGAACAGAAATTTCTTCAATCGTCGGAATGAGGGTGGCACAACGACCCACTCCCCTAGACAGTGTCCCTGGTAGCAGCAGGAAATAGAGGGAAACCCAAGTGTCTTCTCCTCATACGGTACCTGTTCCCTAGGGTGGCCCCGCAGGTGATCCGCCCCCAGGGAAGGGACCAGCCCACCAGTCCCAGCAAACTCCCTTCCGAGTCTAGAGTCGAGCAAGCGGTCCTTCAAGTCACTAACGATGGGCCAGAGGATTCAACAGCAAAGTCGATACGATGCTGTCTCTGCCCTACACCTGGTGCTACCCATGGTACTCCCCACAGCCAGGACCTGACCCTGAGATACTACAGCTGCCATGGCCGCCAAGTGGCACCTCTTCTTTACTCCCACTTCCGGATTGTCTCACCGCCTCCTCTTTAGAAGGGCACTTCCGGGTTACAACCGACCTATAGGCCGCGGTCCTTATATGACCGCCATTTTTTAGAAAGACTAAAAAAAGATGATCAGTGTCTCTGTTGTATTCTCCATCATTTTAGCCGCCTGTCTGTTAATTTACGTACAGAAGGCAGCATCCCGAAACAAACTGTAATTTCTAAAGCTGCGAAATAAGACTCTTACGCATCTCGGCGCCCTTACCTAAGATGGCCGAAACGGAGTCAGTATCCGCTCTAGAAACCGGAAGTATGTGCATCTCTGTGCTCCGAATCGCGTCGCTCTTTCGATGATTTCCGGCGTCTGCTCTCGCGGTATTGGCTGTTGGCGGCGTTGCGGCTGAGCTCGTGTGCGGCGGCGGCGGTGTTAGCGGCGGCTGCAGCAAAGCGTTTGGCGCGATGGTGAGGCCTCAGCGGCTGCATGGGTTCCCCAACTTCGTGGGCCACCCCTGCTCCGTACTTCTTCCCACTCCTATCCAGCGCGAGCGAGCTGCTCCCCGTCCCCTCCCCCCGGCTCGCGGGTGGACCCTTCCCCTTTCCGACTCTTGAGACGCGGGGCCTCGCTGTAGGCCCCGGAGCTGGTACGCCCTGCGGCTGCGCGCCCTCCTGCTGGTTGGAGCGAGGTGTGCGGCGAGCCCAGGATGCGCTGTTAGCGGATCGCTGCGTGGAAGAGGGAGGCGTGGGGGGTGCCGTTCTTTCTCTTCGGCTGCGCTAGCGGACTGTAGGAACAATGGCCAGGGAACGTGTTTCAGACGTTTCTTCAAACTGACACACCCGTCACCTTACTGTTCGCCGCGTGTTGGCCTGGGTGTGGAGGGGTCGGATTTGCTTTGCAGTGGGCCACCTCAGACCTCTCCCCGGCCCGGTGTTCCAAAAACAAAAGTACTTTACTCGTTTCTCAGTCTCCTTAGTTGCCCGGTGTTGAGATTCCATCCGCCTTCCCTCTTGTTCTTACTTACATTCTCTTGGGAGTGGAGCTTGAAAAGAGACTCCAGGGTCCTGGTCCCAGAATCCGACATGGATGGTGGTAAAATAATGGTTTTTACATTCTGTAAGTGGTTTTGTTTTACTTGTTGAGTTATGTGTCTGTGTTTGTGCACGTGAGTACAGGTGCCCACGGAGGCCAGAACAAGGTGTGAGATTGCCCAGGGTCTGGAGTTGCAACAGGCGGTTGATCTTAAAAGATGTTTTTTTTTTTACCCCGTGTATGCCTGCGAGTCTGTACCACTCGCGTGCAGTACCTTTGGCACACAGATGAGGGCATCCGATTTCCTGGAATTGATAGTGAGTGACCGCGACCGTGTGAGTGCAGGGGATTGAAAACCGTCCCTTGGAAGAACAGCTTGTGCTCCTCACCACTGTGCCATCTCTCCAGTCCCCCAGCTCTCTTGCTCCCTTTTGTAAGCAAAAGAGAGCTGTTCACGGAAAATATTTGGAGCAAGTGTGTGTGTACACTTTTCAAATGTTATTCTTTCAAATTATTCCTTAATTTGCCTTAAATTTTTAAGAATATGGCAAAGAATGAATAGCTTGTCTAGGATAAACCGTTACAAGGATGCAAATATGGTTTCCATAGACTGTTTCCTTCTAACAAGTGACATTCTGTAGGTGTTTTTTGAGCTAGCTGGCCTTTTAGGAAACCCTATAGAACAAATCTAATCCCATGCTTTCTCTGGCTATTAATCACTAACAAAACACTGTGTCAGTACAGGTTTCTCTTGTTACCAACTTAGAGTTTTGTCTCAGGTCTTCTCAAACTTAATCAAAGTGACTTTTTTTTGGTTTTTCGAGACAGGGTTTCTTTGTATAACAGCTCTGGCTGTCCTGGACTCACTTTGTAGACCAGGCTGGCCTCGAACTCACAGAGATCTGCCTACCTCTGCCTCCCAAGTGCTGGGATTAAAGGCGTGCACCACCATACCCGGCATGACTCAGATCTTGCCAAGAAGAGAGAACTATAATTCTCTTGATACATGAAGTTTCTAGATCTCAGATGTCTCAGTTCTAATTTGTTGACAGTTAAATTTTTGGATCGTCTCAAAATAGTTTGGGCATCCTGACATAAGAATTTAGTTTTTAGCCAAAAATTAGTTTTGCAATCGAAGAAAACAAGGTGAATAATTTGAGGATTGGGCTTGCAGGGGAGTTGCATCATATTAACATTAATTAATCATTCTAAATGCACAGGAGACACTAGATAAGACATGATTCCGCTAGGCCCATGATTCTGCGCTGCTCAAGACTCTATCTCCCAGGAACATTTGGGGACATTTTTGTTTATCGCCACTTTGAAAGGGTTGTCGTTAGTGGCATCTAGTGAGTACAGGCCAAAGATGCCACAAAACATCATACAGGGTTAGGACAAACTCAGAGAATTAACTTCTGTCCCGAAATATAATGAGAGATCAAAAAACCCTGCAATTAACCTTACCCTCCAGTGAACAGGAGAGGAAAGTTTTCAGTGACCCTGCTGTTCCTTGGGTAAATTTGCAGATTTTGCAGTGTGATAGGTGATTTGGGTATGAGCTAGTCCCTTGAGGCAAGTCATTAGTAGGTGAATAGTTCAATGGATTTCTAGGGTGGCATTTACATTTATATTAAAATGTATATTACTATGTAATATATTACTACTTTATCTTACACCTTGATGTGGAATAGCTCCTACATGACATGTGACTCTTCTGTTGTGCTCAAGTCATAAAGGACCTTAGGTTGATACAGTGATCTTAATATTCCCCCTTTTTTTGTTTTATTATTTTGAGATAGGGTTTCTCTGTGTAGCCCTGGCTGTCCTGGACTCACTTTGTAGACCAGACTAGCCTTGAACTCACAGAGATCACCTGCCCCTGCCTCCTGAGTGCTGGGATTAAAAGCTTGCACCAACATGCCCACTGGTATTCCCCTTTCTTCCTCCTTTTATCACCTCCTGTCTTAGTATTTACTGAGTTAATAGAGCTAGAAACCAGTGGAGACAGAAAACAGGTTTTAGAGGTTGACAAGAAACCATAGAAGAGAGAGTACAGATACAAAGTACCTTGCTAGTATTTGTTGGCAGGTATATTTAGAATTTGAGAAATGACCAGAGAGTAAGGGGCTGTAAGGGAGTTGTGAACCCCACACTGCTACCATACTTGGACAGAGGCACCCATACTGTGGGATGGGCTACCAAGTTAAATATGCTTTAGGAATATTCGTGTCATATGCTTATGTCATGATGTGACTTTCTGAGATGCATATTAGGATATTCATTGAAACTGTTTTCCCTTTCAGTCTCACACCATTTTGCTGGTACAGCCTACCAAAAGGCCAGAAGGCAGGACCTACGCAGACTACGAGTCTGTGAATGAGTGCATGGAAGGTGAGTGAGCACGGAAGGTAAACCAATCAAGGGCAGAAATCTCTGAAGTCCCTGCACGCACACTGTTCTCTTGTGAGATAAATAACATCTGGGAACTGGAATTGTTTTTTTCCTAGATTTCTTGAACTAACTTCAGTGGGTAAAATGGATTTTTAGCATAGACTATTACTGTATTTTGGTGTTTTTCGTGCATGTCCTGGCTAAACTGTAGTGCTGTAGATTTGTTGCAGTAGGCTCTGAGGGTGCCTTCTGAAACCCAATAATCTGTCTGTCAAACAAATGGTAAGAGTTGTTTAGATTTGAATATAGACCTTGAGAATCCTAGAAAATAAGTTAGCCCAGAAAGTCAAGGTTTGAAGAAGCAGATCAGCGTGATTTAGTGTGCATTTGCTAAGCTCTCACCTCGTTCCCACCCAGTGAGCCTTCACTGAGTGAGCTGTTAGGACACAGACTGGTTTACTGGTCTCTGCAGAGTGAATTCGGTTTTTATGCTTAATCATTGCATCATAGTAGCTGGTTGTGTTGCCTGACATTGTTAGTTCTTTACTATCAAAAAATACAGTTCCTTTAATGTAGCTGCATAAGTCCCTGAGACTGTTGATTATTCAAAACTACCTCGGTTAAACCCCAAATCAAACGGATTAATTATACCTGTGAAAACAAAAAGTTGCTTATAGTCAAAGATGGCTTCGAGGTGAGCGCCCTCGGCACTGCCATCAAATTCTACTCTTAAAGATGAAAAGGGAGGGCCAGGTGTGGTGGTGCACGCCTTTAATCCCAGCACTCGGGAGGCACGTTGATCTCTGAGTCTGAGTCCAGCCTGGTCTACAGAGTGAGTTCCAGGACAGCCAGGGCTACACAGAGAAACGGGGGAGGGGGGTGTAAAAAGGTATTGGGAGTGGGTTAGCAGTGTCTTCGGGTCCATTCTTCTGACATTTTGTCTGTTTTTAAGGTCAACTATGTAGCATAAAAAAACTACTGCCTTAGCATAAAGTCTCTGGACCCACGTTGTCATGTTTGGACTAAAGCGTTTGTTAACCTTAGTAAAGTCTCACTTTATTGTCTATTTATGACAGAATTTTGGTGCCTATCTAGGCTAGCCTGGAATACAAGATTCTCCTACCTTAGCTTCCTAAGGAATTATAGATAAATACCACCATGTCTGCCTCTAATATTTTTAATTATTGTACTTGAGTTGATACATGGTTTGTAGAAAAATTGAACAATATAAAGTTAGTCCCCTGCCTCTATCTTCGTTAACATGGTAAGGTTGGTACAGTGGTGAACTGGGGCTGACACACTGGTAACTCAGTTTCATAGCTTAACATTAGAGTTCATTCTGTGTTGTCCAATTCTGTTAATTTTGCCAAATTCATTGGATAATGGGCTTGTCAATATAGAGTCATAAAGAGGTTTCATTGCCCTAAAATCTATACCAGTCCCACCCTCCAAATCCATGACAACTACTGGTCTTTACATTGTAATACCTAATTCCATGTAAATGTTATGTAAGTAATTATTAACATTTTTTGTTGGAAATATAAGTCTGTAAATGTTCAATACCTGTGGGATTATTTTTTCAAATGTGTTCAGCCCACGGTTAAGTAAATCCATGAATGCTAACTCCCACACACAGGCCACTGTGCTAGTTGGGGTTATTGCATACAGACTTCCTGTACTGCTTTCTGTGACATAACTGACTTTATTTTACTTTCACATTAGGAATTGTAGTTTGTGGGCTTGGGGTGTAGCCCGTTTTATGTACAAAGCCCAAATTTGTTCCTTGGCACCACATAAACTATAGTGGTATGCACCTATAATTGCAGCACTAGGGAAGTGGAGGCAAGAAGATCAGAAGTTGAAGCTTATCCTCAACTGTAGTGAGTTTGAAGCTCCTGGGCTACATATGGCATCCTATTGAAAACAAAAGAGGTTTGTTTCCTATTTTAAAAAATTAAAAGATGAGCAATGGTCATTACCATCATATAATTCTAGCGCTTGGGCTGAGGCCAAAGGAGCATGAGTTTGAAGCCAGCCTGAGCTACATAGTAAGTTACAGAAGAGCCTGAGCTGGATACTGGGATGCTTTCTGATAAAACCAGGCTGATAACTGAGAGGCTGGGATGTAGTTCAGTAGAGAGCATTTGCTTAGCTCTCTACCACTGCCAACAACAAACGCTTTCACTTCCTTGAAAATCTACCTGTATGTCCTTCCCTCCCCACTAGCCTGTTTCTGATAAATTTATTGATAAGAGCTTTATTACATTGTTTATGTTAAAATTTCATTTTTTGGATTGTATAGAAATACAGCTGATTTTCATGTATTGATCTTGTAAGGTACAGCTGTGGTAGGTACTTCATTTATTAATTCTAGTGGTGTTTTGGTGACTTCCTGTCTACAAGACCACCTCATTTACAAATAGAGATGGTTTACTTCTTCCTCTCTGGTCTAAAAGCCTGTTAACTTCTTGCCTGGTTGGTTGTTCTGGCTACAACCTGTACTGAAGTGCTGAGGAGATGTTCACTCTTCCTCCTGGTGGTAGCAGATAAGCATTTAGTCTGTGACCACTAAGCATGACAATAGTAGCAGGTCAGTGCCTTTAAAGATGAGCAGTGAAATTACCTTCCTGGGCTTCACTTCCTTTGTATCTTATGAGGTACATGATTTCTGTGTGGTATGCTAGTAGCAGTTAAAGGGGGAGGGTAGCTCAAGTCAGTAAAGACATAAGCACCAGTGAGTGTGAGCCTAAACCACGTAAACAAGCCACGCCTGGTAGCCTGTGCTCATAACACTAATGCTCATCAGGTGTAGGGACTAGCTGGCCAGCCTAGCCTGGGTGAGCTGCAGGCCAGTGAAGAGACCCTGTCTCAGAGATGAAGGGAGATGGCGTTTCAGCCTCACACAGGCAGACACACACAACTCACTCTGTAGACCATATTGGCCTCGAACTCAGGTATTAAAGGCATGTGCCTCTACTGCCCCCAGCAGGCTTTGAAAAGTTATTTTAGAGGTGCCTTAAGGGCTTGTGTATTACAGTATAGGGCATGCTGCTCACAAGTAACTAACGTTGATATCACTTGTCCTTTGAGTGGTTGTTGGTAGCAGTGGACTGAAAAGTTATATTGCTCATTTGTAGAATGCTTTACTGGTTGGAAATTAATAGATAATATGCTCTGCTAATAATTGTTAATGCTACTATTGTTGATTTGGAGATTTTGGGTTTAGTTTTTGGACACAGTCTCATTTATGGGTAAGCTAGCCTCAAACTGTGGCTGAGAGTGATCTTGAACTTCTGATTCTCCTGCCCTAACCTCCCAGTGCTGAGATTATAGGTGTGGCCTATAATCCTATAATCACCACATCTGGCTTTATTATCTTCTTTTTGTTTTGTTGTGTTTTTTTCCAGAGACAGGGTTTCTCTGTGTATCTCTGGCTGCCCTGGACCAGGCTAGCCTTGAACTCACAGAGATCCTCTGCCTTCCAAATGCTGAGATTAAAGGCATGCACCACCACACCCAGCAGTTGCAGGCACTGGTCATGTGGGTGCTGGGATTTGAACCTGAGTCCTTTGGAAGAGCACCCAGTGCTCTTAAATGTTGAGCCATCTCTCCAGCCCATATTATCTTCTTACAGTAGAATATTTACAAGCTTTTCTTTGTGCTGATGCGTTATTTCAGATAATCTGTAGGACCCTATGGAAAGTTATTTGCCTGTTTGTCAGGTAAGATTTACTAAGTGAAGTCATTTGTCCTCGGTTTTATGATAAATGAACAGGCTTTCTGGATTCCTAATGAGTCCATCGTCTAGGCTCTTCAGTGCCATATTAGGATAAGCTCCAACCTCATTGCCAGTTACTGTGACTTTTTCCATTGTATCAAAATATGAAGGTAAAATAGAGAATTGTGTCCCTCTGCTCTCCAGCTTTAGAAAGGTTTGCTGGGAAACCCGATGAAAAGAACTACAATATAAGCCAGGCATGGGAGGCACACCTTTAATCCCACTGCTTGTGGGAGGCAGAGGCAGGAAGATCTGTGTGAGTTCCAAGACAGCCAGGGCTGTGGAAAGATCCTGTCTCAGAGGTGGGAACAAAACCAAACCACACTGCTGTCTGGAAAGTGCCATTGGTAATGAACTAAGCAAACACAGGCCCTTGGAGGCAAGCACTCTACCCAGATGCCCAGCCCAAACCCTTAATGTTCCTTCAAATCCAGTGGTTTGAAATAATCACCTAATTATAAAGCACAAAATAGTTATTGATACTCTGATAAATTTAAATTGCTAGTCACAAAAATTAAAACAAAAGTGACCAACCCGCTGGGCGGTGGTGGCGCACGCCTTTAATCCCAGCACTTGGGAGGCAGAGGCAGGCGGATCTTTGTGAGTTCGAGGCCAGCCTGGTCTACAAAGCGAGTCCAGGACAGCCAGAGATATTCAGAGAAACCCTGTCTCGAAAAAAAACCAAAAAAAAAAAGTGACCAACCCTCATTCCTTTCCAGCTCAATTTTACTAAAATAAATATACTGGCAAATCACACTACTCATGGTCATAAGTTCTTATTCTCTCCCTTGCAGGTGTTTGTAAAATGTATGAAGAACATCTGAAGAGAATGAATCCCAACAGCCCCTCCATCACATATGATATCAGTCAGTTGTTTGATTTTATTGATGATCTGGCAGATCTCAGCTGTCTTGTGTAAGTATTAGCCACTATATCTTTTAATTTGTTTGTATTTTTATATTTTTTTGTCTGTTTATACAGTTACTAGTGTTTCGCTTACATATAGGTCTAAAGTTACATTGACAATATAAAGGTGAAGGCATAGGAAACTTGGCCAATTAGGCTAATTAAAAGGTTCCACATTATTTGTACCCTAAACCTAAAAGTCCTTTTCTTGGGTTTCTCATCCTTTTAGTCTTTTTCCTAAAGTAATTGTCTTCAGATTAAAGCAAAATTTCTTTTCTTTAAATTTAATTTTAGTCCTACTCTGTGTGAACTTGTTTTCATTGTTTTGTTTCATTAATATGAGGTTTTAGATTTTAACATACTTACTGTATTTAAAATTTAAATTTGCACCTTGAAGTGATCTAGATTAGCACTTACTTAATTTGGATACATGAACAGAGGACGGTCCTAGAAAATGATTCAGTTTTTAGAGTATTTCTCATAAAATGGTATTAGTAATGAACTGTTTTTTGTATTTGATAAGGCATGTTGGGCAATGGGAAGCCTGTACACAGGTAATAAACAACCTGGCCTTATCACTCAGGAGAAAGTCGTTGTTGTTTATATAAAGCATTTCTTCTTTGGAGTTTATTTTCCTCGTTGGAAATTGGTCCTATGTGTAGGAGTGCAGGCTGGCAATCCCACCTAATTGGGAGGCTGAGGCAAGAGGATAGAAAGTTTAAGGCTAAACAACTTAGTGAGATCAGATCCTGTCTCAAAAGGTAAGAGCAGACTGGGGTGTTTGTAGCTCTGGGTAGACTGCTCACCAGGCACAAAGCCTCATATTCACTTTTCTTACCATGAAACAAAATAGCTTAGTGGTTAATGGTGAGGTTTCTGGTGGCCTGGAATGTTTAACTATTCTGTATAAAATAGATGACAAGATTTATAATCTGAAGAAAAATGAGTATTACCCAGCATCACTTAGCTATTAACTAAAGTTGCTTCACTTTAAGTGTTGATTTCTTTACTTTTCATTTTAAAAAATAATTGTAGCTACTTACAGGGTTATTTTTAAAAAGATTAAGTGAGCTAATTTGGGTACTTAAAGTAATATCCCATACTTAATAACAACTTTGGGGTGGTGGGGGGTTGAGACAGGGATTCTCCGTGTAGCCCTGGCTGTCCTGGAACTCACTCTGTAGACCAGGCTGGCCTCTAACTCACAGAGATCCACTTGCCTCTGCCTCCCAAGTGCTAGAATTAAAGGTGTGCTCCACCACTACCCAAGTAAAATTAAAGTTGCTAACTTTAATTTTAATGCATACTATCACTTGTCTAGTTTTTTTATGTGTATGGGTGTCTTGCCTGCGTGTGTGTCTATTCTCTTGGGGCATTTCTGATGCTCTCAGAGGCCAGAAGAGGGTGTCACATCCTCTGGAATTGGAATTACACATGGGTATGAGCCATCGTGTGGTATTGGGAATTGAACCCAGATCTTCTGAAGACCAGAAAGTGAACCACTGAGCCATGTGTCCAGCCCCCTCCCCACAATTTGTCTTTTTGTTTTGGTGGTGTTTGTTTTTGAGACAGGGTTTCTCTGTGTGGCCCTGGCTGCCCTGGAACATGCTCTGTAGACCACGCTGGTCTCTAACTCAGATCTACCTGTCTCTGTCTCCAAGTGCTGGCTGGGATTCTGTACCACTATACCTGGTGCCTTGTCTACGTTTTTATACTACAGAGTTTTTGTTTTTGTTATTTTCTGTGCGTGGGTGGTTTGCTGGTGTGAATGTCTATATGCTGTGTGTGTGCAGTAACTTCAGAAGTCAGATGAGAACATTGAATCCCTTGGTACTGGAGTCACACACCCTTGTGATCTGCCATGTGGTTGCTGGGGGTCAGTCAAACCCAGGTCCTCTGGAAAAGCAGCCAATGCTCTTAACCACTCACTAAGCTGTATCTGTCCATCCCTATAATCAAATCTAAAGTTTGTACTAGTGTTTAGCTTTTGATTTTATAATCACTAAAGGAACTATAAAAATAGAAGCTACATGGGAAAAGGAACACATGGTAGGTGTGTAGCTGAGTGCTGAAGAGCTCTGGGCTCACCCTGGAAGATACAGTAGTAGGTGATGCGGGTCTGCTCGTTAAAACATTGCATTGTCCACTTGTGATTGGCTTCGCATATTGAAGTCACCCCAGACAGAACCGACTATAACTTTGCATGTACCTTTTTGTTCCTCAGTTATCGAGCTGATACACAGACGTACCAGCCTTATAACAAAGACTGGATCAAAGAGAAGATCTACGTGCTCCTCCGTCGGCAGGCCCAACAGGCTGGGAAGTAATTGAGTTGGAAGCATTAGGGGCTGGGGTTGGGCCTGGAGCAGGTGCATATGTGCTGTAGTGAACATTTTGTATGATAGTAATCCTGGGTCCATTTTATTACACTCGAGCCAAGATTGAATGTATGACATGAAACGTGAATGATCTTTTCATCCTGAAACCACCATTGCCCCTTTGCTCCTTTTCTTTTTTTTACTTAAACATTTTTATGATAATTCAAATAGAAAGTGTTTTTGCCCTTTAAGGTTGGTTCTGGTCCTTGAAACTGTTCGTATCTGCTTTACAGCAGTGAGTGCACTAACCCTTCGTGGGGGGTAGAGGTGGTGACAAGGTTGGTTATGTCCTCTGGGAACGCCTTAGTGAAAAATAAAGAAATGTTCTGTAGTTGTATTTTCTCACTGAGTGGTTTTTTTTTTTTTTTGTCTCTAAATTTTGAATTGTCTAGCAGAGCATTATCAGTTTTAATGCTACACAAAGAACTTGAAAGTTCATATGATTGGACCCATTTTGCTGTGATTTATTTATATGGCACTAATAAGCCTTTACCTCATTTTTCCAGCAATCAATAAATATCAGTTGTAGTGCCAATATTTGTATCTATTGTGAATGCAAATATAAGATGCTTCTAAATTCAACAGTGGGAATGCATCCCATAACAAGTTGGAAATAAAGCCGGGCGTTGGTGGTGCACGCCTTTAATCCCAGCACTTGGGAGGCAGAGGTAGGCGGATCTCTGTGAGTTCGAGGCCAGCCTGGTCTACAAAGTGAGTCTAGGACAGCCAGAGCTGTTATACAGAGAAACCCTGTCTTGAAAAACCAAAAAAAAAAAAAAAAAAAAACAAGTTGGAAATAGTCTTATGTCCAAATGCATTTAGTACCACAACCTAAAACAGGACACTCCTCTTCGGGCTGCAGCTTACCTGGCTGCAGCTTCCCAGCATTGCTAAAGAATGTTAGACCTGGTAGCGTCAAGCTTAGGAGAAAGGCTGAATTCAAAACACAAGATGTGCATCTTTTACACCATCCTAGGGTGGAAACCATTTGTAAGATTATCTGGGAGTATAGCCAGGCATGGTGGCTCATGCCTTTAATCCCAGCACTCAGGAGGCAGAGGCAGGCGGATCTCTCTGTGCATTCAAGACCAACCTGGTTACAAAGTGAGTTCAGGACAGCCAGGGCTATTAACACTGAAAGCCCTATCTTGGGGGGATAAACAAAAAACAAAGTCTGTAATAAACCTTGGTGGTTTGACCCAGCTATTACCACTGCCCCAGTGTTGGCAAAGATAGTTACAGTGGTTGGTTGGCTTTTCTCCATAAGTAAAACGGGCTTGATTTTTGCTGCTTAAAGCTAGGACTTGAAAAATTACTTCTGGCATGGGCCAATCAGTTGGTGCCAAGCCTGACAATCTGGGTTCAAGCAATCCCCAGGAACGATGTGGTGGGGGAGAAAACCAACTACCAAAAGCTGTACTCTGATCTGTATATACATGCACCTCACAGAGACCAATAAAACAATTGGGAAAAAGCCGCGCAAGACACTAAATAAGCTAGGTATCTGTGGGGTCGGTGAAGTGTTGGTAGGAGTTGCATCGAGGACATGCAGCCAGGCTTGAGCCGTTCCATACTGGGAGAAAGGGCAAGGCAGTTCTTTATTGCATCAGCTTATATGAAGGTGACCCTTTTAGTATTTGACCATTGAAATGAATAGGACTGTTGTGTGTGCTGCCTAAAGAAGACTAGTTAGGATGTTTTTGGGTCACCTTGAGATTGGCACTAGCACCTAAGCCAATATTTTGTTGCTTCCCTGCCCCCCAAATTTTTTACTAATCTGTGTGCACATATGTATGCATGTAGAGATCAAAATACAACTTACGGGACTTGGTTTTCTCCGGCTCCCAGATCAGGGGACAGGGTTGGTCTAATTGTAGTCATCCCTGCAACTTTTTTTTTTTCATTTTAAATTATGTATTTATTTTTGTTTGTGTACATTGATGTTTTGGCTGCATGTCTGTGAGGTCAGATCTACTGGAACAGGAGTTACAGTTGTGAGCTGCCATGTGGGTGCTGGGATTTGAACCCGGGTCCTCTGGCAGAGCAATCAGTTCTCTTAACCACTGAGCCATATCTCCAGCCCCTCCTGCGACATTTTAAAGTAGGAAATAATTGGGGTTTTGTTTGTTTTGGTTTTTGATTTTTTTGGGGGGTGTGCATTTAAAGTGTTTTGTTGGTTTGGTTTTGGTATTTTTGTTGTTTCCTGAGTCAGAATCCCCCTATAGCTTCTCTGATCCGGTATTTACTATGCAGCTTAGACTAGTGTCAAACTCAGCAATTCTGCTTCAGCTCTCCCCCTCCCCCGGCCAAGTGTTAGAAATTACAGGCATGTAAGCATGCTTGCATTTATTTCCCATAAAGGATGAAAAAAACAGGACCAGACTGTGAGTGATTCACCCTCAGATCGCATAGCAATCGACTTTGCTAGATGGAAAAGACAAGATTTTAATCTCCAAGATCTTTAGGGGCTGAGACTCCACAAAATGAATGGCTGTGGGCTGTGTGATGCATCAGACTGCTGTCAAGGGGCCTGCTCAGACCCAGCCACTTAGATTCCCTTAGCACTGGTTTTTTTCAACACACAGCTTGCTAACTCAGCTGTCTTAGGGTTACTATTGCTATAATAAAGCACTCTGACCAGAAGTCACTTGGCGGGGGAAAGAGTTTATCTTTTATCTGGCTTATATATCCTGAATCAGGGTTCTTTGAGGAAAGCCAAGACAGGAACTCAAACCAGGCAAGAGCTAATGCAGAGCCCATGGAGGAGTGCTGCTTACTGGCTTGCTTCCCATGGCTTTCTCAGTCTGCTTTCTTACAGCACCTAGGACCTCCTGTCCAGGGATGGCACCACACCCAACAGGCAGGGTGCACCCACATCACCCATTAAGAAAATGCCATTTAGGCTTGCCTACAGCCAGATCTTATGGAGGCCATTTCTCAACTTGAGTTTCCCTCCTTTCAGGTGACTGTAGCATGTTTCAAGTCATCAGAGCTAGGCAGCACATTAGCTGGGCAAGTGTTTCTCTTCCATGGTAGTAATCCTCATGGTGGGTCATCCATCTTCAAGGGTTTGTCTCCCAAAAGCACTGCTCAAGTACAAAAGATGACTTGAATAAGCGCTACCCTGGCCTCATGCACAAGTGTCACCTCTCATAGCTGTCCACATGTCTTAGAGCAAGAGGCGGGTGCACCCAGTTATAAGTCACTATTGAGAGGAATAGCTGTTTCCCACCTTGGACCTGCAATTTTTCCCAGTTTAAGTATAATTTGCCATTTGAGGGTCATCGCTTCCATAATTGTCACTCTTGCCTAGTAATACATGATTACATTCTCTTAAAAATAAAGCTAATGTGCCAGGTGTGGTGGTGCACGCCATGAGTTCAAGGCCAGCCTGGTTCACAAAGCATATCCAGGACAGCCAGGACAACACAGAAACCTGTCTCAAAACCAAAACAAACAAACCTAAATAAATAAATAACCCTGAAAGTCAAAGTCAACCTTTGTCAAGTTTGTCCTTGGAGCAGAACTTGAGTTGATCCCTTATCTGCAGACACATAAGAAGTGTTAGACGGCACATCTAGCCAGCTCCATGAAGGAAACACCTCTTACTTAGTTTTGGGGATTTGTTCTCATTTTGTTGCCAAACCTACCCCCAAACTCCTGGGCTCAAGTGGTCCCTCGACTTCATCTGAGCAGCTGAGGTCACAGACAGGCTAGAGGGTGACTTAAGCTGTGGGGCTGGTGCTGGAAGTGCTTGAAGGATAGTAAACCATCGTGTTTGGAGCAGAGACCAAATAACAGAATAAAAGCCAGGAATGCTGTGGCCGAGGTGCCTTAGACATCAAACTAAGGCTTAGCCTTAATTCCACAAGCTGCAGGTAGCCTTAAAAGATTTTTTTCAGTCATAACCCGTGAAATATTTGCCTGGGAAGAATTAAACATTCTTCTCTGTAGACTGGATTGGAAAGCCAGAGAATGTAATATCCTCAAAGCCAAGTCCAGGGAGTTTTGGAGTGAGACAGGTAAGAGAAATTACAAAAGGCTTTCGAGTTGCATTTCAGGAGGTCTTCTCAGCAGTGCATTATAACGACAAATAGCACATTTTCGGGTAAAGAGGGCGAGAGCTTAGGGTGTGATAAATGGCACACCTGATCCTAATGTTTGGGAAGTCGGGGCATGATGGTCTCCAGCCTGAGGATAGGAGGCTTCATAGTAAACCCTGTTCTCTCTCTCTCTCTCTCTCTCTCTCTCTCTCTCTCTCTCTCTCTCTTTCTCTGTCACTCTCTTACACACACAAACCTTCCCTGTCACAAAAGACTTCACCCTCAACTATTATCCAGCTGCTTTTGTCAGGGATTTTATCATAGCAACAAGGAAAAGTAATACAACAAAGTTCAAAGCAGTGATATGTAATGGTAACTCGAGGGTGGATATGTGTATGTACGCATATACATGCATACATGTGGAGGCCTGAGAATGGACTTGGGGTCGTACATTCCTCAGGTGCCAGCTACCTTTTCTTTTTTTCTTTTCTTTTTTGGAGAAAAGGTTTCTCTGTGTAGCCTTGACTGTCCTGGACTCAGGCTGGCCTCAAACTCTCAGAGATCTGCCTGCCTCTGCCTCCCAGAGTGCTGGGATTAAAGGCCGGAGCCACCACACCAGCCTTTTCTTAGTATGAGACACTGGCCTAGAACTTACCAAATAAGCTGGAATGCCTGACCAGGGAGCCCTGGGAGTCCGCCTGCCTCCACTTCCCTAAAGCTGGAAGTCCAAGCTGGCTTTTTAAAATGTTAGTTCTGGGTATTGAACTTGGGTCCTCATGTTTGCCAGGCAAGTACTTAACTGACAGCTGTTTCCAGCACTGGATTTTTTTTTTTCTTTTATTGAGGGCAATTTACTCACATGTGAACAGAGGAAACGGCTAAGGTTTTTTTTATTTATTTAATTTTTTTGAAGTTATAATTACATGGTTTACCGTTTACCTTTTTCTTGCTCCAAGCCCTCCTATATATGCTCCTCCCTTCTAGTTTTCAAATTCATGGCCTCTTTTTTCATGTTGTTACATACATGTGTGTAAATACAGCCAGAGGAATGAGCTTTTTCTATACCCGTAATGTCTCACCAACATGGCTGCCTAACTCTGAGCTGAACAACAATAAGCCAGGTGGTGGTGGTGGTGCACCCCTTTGATCCTAGCACTCCAGAGGCAGAAGCAGAGCTCTGAGCTCAAGGCCAGCCTGGTCTACATACAGCCAGGGCTACACACAAAAAAAACCTGGGAGGAGGCTTGGGGTGGTGGGAGGGGGGGGAGCCAACAATAGACATGCTAATGTATGTGGGGAAAGCTCATGAGGTCTCCCATACGCAAAGAACTTACAGGCAACCAAGGAATGCTGAGTGTGGGAAAAACAGTCTTCCCCAGGGAAGAGCACACCGATTGTTTATCCAATGCCAAGTGATCGTCCCTGAAAACATACACATACCAGTAACTTTATACAGACTCAGGTTTGTGTTTGTTTTTTAATATATTGGTCTGTATACTATAATTTCTCAAATCTCCGAGAACTGTATTCAGTCAGAGTTTGCACCAGAGAAAATTTAAAAAATTACCCAGACTTCCATCTCCAGTCACAACAGAATAATAAAGCCCAGACTAACAAAACAAATCATGGTTCCACTCTTGAGATGCTAGGCAACAGGCAACACAGGACTGTGAACTGGAAGCTAGAAGGAGCCCCACACCTCTGCCTGGATGGGTTTCTCTGGATGGCATCCATGGGAAGGGGTCCACATAGGGCCAGCTACTACCTTGAAACTGGGGAGACAACTCAGAATCTAAGTGAAGCCAAGGCAGCTGGGAGTCATGGGGCAAAGATCTGGACAGGAGGAAGCTGAATAGAAGAGTCCCAGGGACCAGGAGCCACGGAAGAATCTGTATACTTAATTGTTCCCCAGGTTCATGTTTCTATACATCCCAGGTCCACCTGCCCAGGGACTGCACTGTTCACAGTGGGCTAGGGCCTCCCACATCATCATTAATCAAGAAAATGTCCCACAGACACGCCTACAGGCCAATCTGATGAGCTCATTTTCTCAATTGAGGTTCCTTCTTCCTAACTAACTAGTTTGAAATACATATGTATATTTCATATATTCCATATATTTCTTAGTTGACAAACTGACCAGCACAGAGAGGACAACTCTGTGAACTCTTGTGGGGTGAGACATGCAAAGAGTGACCTTCCCAAATAGGGTCCATATGATTATGAAGGACGTACACTGAAGCCCCCAGTATGCGACTCATTCATAACAACTGAACTGTACCTCAATCCAAAGCTGCGCTAGACTTCCTTACCAGAGCTTCACAATGTTGCACAAAAGGTTCAACTGATCTGCAAATGACGTGTGTGCCAAAATAAAGAGCAACATGTATTAAAGAAAGAGAAATAATATAACATTCATACCTGTCCAATATTCAAATTACTAGTCAGAGAAAAACCAAGAAAGCATTGCTCACAGCCAGAGATGAAAATCCATCTGGAGAAACTAACATTGAAATGAGAAGGACAGAGCTACCAGACAGGGCATTAAGACAGCTATGTAAATATGTAGATCTTCAGAGCTTTTATGATTGTATTAGGGAAAAATAGAAGACATTTCTAAATTTAATAATGTTTTTTTATTTTTTTTTATTTTTTTATTTTTTTATTTTTTTGGTTTTTTCGAGACAGGGTTTCTCTGTGTAGCCCTGACTGTCCTGGACTCACTTTGTAGACCAGGCTGGCCTCGAACTCACAAAGATCCACCTGCCTCTGCCTCCCAAGTGCTGGGATTAAAGGCGTGCGCCACCACCGCCCGGCTAATGTTTTCTTAAACAAATGGAATTTCTAAAGATAAAAAGCATATTCGAGCTGGAGATATGGCACAGCTGTTAAGACCATGTGTTAACTTTTAGAAGGACCAGAGTTCAATTCCCAGCACCCATGACAGACAGCTCACAAGTGCCTGTAACTCTAGCTCCATGAGATCCTATGCCTGTGGCCTCCATGAGTACACATACACACATGGCATATGCACATACATACACATGACTAAAAATAAAATAAAAATTGTGAATATATATACATATGTATCTCAAATACAAATTACACTGATAGTTAAAAACAATGTGCTATATTCTTAAAAATTGCTGAGACTAGGTTTTAAGCTTACCCAAAATAAAATGTTGGGTAATTCATATGCTAATTCATTTGATTTAGCTATTTCATAATATATAAAACATGTACATGATAATTACATATAATCTGTCGATTAAATAAGTTTAAAATAAAATGTAATTTAAGAAGCCATATTCAGTGTTCTAGTCTCATTTCTGTTGCCATGATTACACATCCTGACTAAAAGCAACATAGGTAGGAAAGGGATTATTTGGTTTACAATTCCAAGTCACAGTCCATCACTGAGAAAAGTCAAGGCAGGAACTTGAAGGTAGGCCTGCTTGCTAGTCCATACAGTATTGACCAAGGAACTCACTTCACAGTCAAAGAAATGTGGCAGGAACACGAAGGATTCTGCTAACTGGCTGGCAAGCAGGCTATTGCTTGGCATACAGAATGGTACCGCCTACAGTGGGCTGGACCCCTCTACTTCAATTTATAATCAGGACACTCCTCCATAGACATCTCCACAGGCCAACGTCATCTAGGTAATTCTTCAGTTGAGATTCTCTTCCCAGATAATGTTAGATTGTGTTGAGTTCACAGTTAAAGCCAACTGGGACATAAAATTAATAAAAATGATACGTAAAGAAACACTATGTAATTTATAATAGATCAGGGACTGCAGAAAAAAAAGTGGTAAATAGAAAGTGAAAGACTGATGAAACAGAAAATTTGGGGAAAAGTGGAAAGAAGGTGGTAGTGAAGGGAGAGCTAGGCAGATGGCTCGGTTGTTAACAGTGCTTCCTGCCCTTCCAGAGGACCAGAGTTCAGTTTCCAGCACTCATGCAGGGAGATCACACCTGCCTGCAATTCTATCTTTAGGAAATCTGATGCCCTCTTCTGGATTCTCCCAGCATCTGCACACATATACACACACAAACACACAAGTAAATCTTAAAAAATGAAATAAAGGTAAGAGATAAAGATTCTCCACTGCTAACTTTGGTGGCACATATACTAAATTTGGACCAATACAAACAACATGATTTGTATGGCCTCTGTGCATGAATGATAGGAAAGTATGTGAACCACTAAAAAGAAAAAAAAACCCACATCTTTACTTTCTAGTCTTCAAAAAACTAATTATTTTCACAAGATAACTTTAAAATATGGACACCCAGGGCTGAAGAGATGGCTCAGCAGTTAAGAGTGTTTACACAAAAACATCACAAATGGTTAAAGACGTGGGAAAGTAGGAGAGCTTTTCTTGTTTTTAATTTTATTTTGTATTTGTGTGTGCACAAGTGTGTGCAAGCGCACGTTTCTTTGCATGTGTAGAGGCCAGAGGTCAACCCTGAGTAACCTCTTCTGACATTCTCCATCTCACTGTTCAGTCTCCCACTGAACCTGGAGCTCACTGGTTGGACAGATTGGCTGCCCAGCAAGCTCCTGGGGTCCTCCTGTCTCTGCCTCCCGGCACTGGAATTACAAGTGTACACTTCAAGGTCATTCTCAGCCACAAAGGGAGTTTGCGGCCATCATGGGCTACATTAAAATCTGTCTCAAAAATCAAACTTCAAACAACAACAACAAAAAAATCCACATGCAATAAATTGCTTGAGAAGATTCTCCGGGCCCTTATTCTAAATGCTGAACGTCTGGGCATCTTACTTATTGGCCTGAGGGGATGTCAAACATTCTACATTTTTCAAACCTCCCAGGTGACCATACTTTGAGTAGCAAGGTACCCCACATCATACAGCTTTCTATGAGGTCACAGAAGAAAGTTGCCTGGTGCATTAAATGTACAGTAATCAGTGGCTGGAGCCGATGGAACATTGCAAGGCTATAAAAACAGACTGGTCTCAGACACTGTGAGGAAGAGCACAAACTTTAGTACCAGGCGCTATACAGAGTTGTGAGAGGAGAGGAGGCGTGCACAATGTGGAAAGGTCAGCCAAACAGTAGGCCAGCCATTGAGGTGAGTGACAGGTGATGGGGCGGAGGGATGAGAGTCTGAGGGCACTGGGACATTTGAGAGATAGCAAGGCTGGGAGAAGCTAGCTGACGGCCTGGCATGGAGGGAGGGGATGTTCAGCGATGGAAACCTTGGAGGAATCATTTCCTAGTGATTTACTCTTCTGTCTACTCCAATTCGCAGCTTGAGTCATAAGCCAGCCCTAAGAAAGATATTTTGTCTTTGAAGATAACAGCAATCCTTTTAGCTATATTTGAGGGCCTGTGCCAACTCATCCTCCACACACACACACCTTTCTCTTTTGTAATTATATACTTGCACTGGATGCCAGATTTCAGACATATTGTGGAAAGGTTGGTCTAAAAGCCTCTTCGGTGCCAAAGGTAATTTGCTTTATGCTTCTCAAGAGAACAGAGAGAAGCTAACAAGAACTGATTACATCACTTAGCCGAGACAGGCCCTGGGTCCTTGTCAACAGATGTTTGAATTTAAGGCCTCTGGACTGTAATTTAAGAGAAATAGGATAGATCATGATTTCTTTCTTAGAAATCTGGTGCTGGAGAGCCGCCATGGCTATGCTAACTTCCACCTCCACCTACAGGCTTTGGTTGAAGAGTACCTGCCCTGCCATGGGGCTCCAGGATCACCCAACTACGGTGCTCCTGTGGTTTCAGAGAAAGTGTGGGTGATCCTTCCAGTGTCTGCTCTAGGTGGCAGGTCGCAGTTTTGATGAGAGAGGAGGGTAAGCTGGGGATTTGAGGAACTGGTACTGAAAGGCCATTAAGGACAAATGCTTTCAAGACAGAGGAACTGCCGGGGCATTTAGGGATCTAAAATAAAAAACCTTGATGTCCCCAAAAGCAGCTGACCTGCTTCCCCCTCACTTAACTAGGGACCGTAATCTTTGGGTAGAGGGAGCTTAGGGAGTGCTAGCTAGCAATCCTCACACAGCTATCAGGCTCCCCAGCTTTTGTGCATTCTGCTGCTGTAATAACAGTGCTTCTAATAAAATACTACCAGAAGGAAGTCTAAAAAGATTCCTACTGCCATCAACTTGCCTCTGCCTCTTAGAGGCCTGGGACCCTCCGGCAGCCCAGATTCACAGACAAGGCATCACATCTCATGTAGACACTTCGTGGTTCTCCCTGAAGTGCTGAAACATGCCAGGAGGCTGAGTAAAACACTGAGGGCTGCCTTGGTTCTCTACTATACTATGTCAAAAGGGCTTTAGATTGAGAAAGCTGTCGAGCATATCCATGAGCCCGCACCGTGGCATTCTGTCTCGTCCATTGCCTCCTGTGTAGTTTTGCATCTGGCACAGCTCCCTGAGAAGGGTGGGAGACGGAGGAGGTAGTCTTTGCATCAGATTGCCTAGGATAAAGGCTTTTTTTTTCTTTTTTGAAGAATTTAATAGCAGTTAGATGATTATTGTCATTTTTGGTTTTTATATTATGTGTGTGTACGTGTTCATGTTGCATGTGCACGCATGCATGCATGCACACATGCCCTATAGCATGCTTGTTGTGTCCAAAGAACAACAGAACAACTTACAGGGGTCAGTCCTCTCCTTCCGCCATCCGGGTCCCTGGGGATCAAATGCAGGTTGTCAAGCTTGGTAGCAATTGCCTTTACCAGCTGAGCCATCTTGCTGGCCCTTTATTGTCATTTTTATTATTCTCTGTTAATATTAGCAGTTAGACCTAGGGCAAGCTCTCTGCCACTGAGTCACATCTCAACCCCCAGTATGGTTATTATTTGTTAATTTTTAGAATACGCACTGAAATATTTACAGATAAAATGGCATAATACCTGGGGTTCGCTCCAAACAATTCTATGGAAAGGTGTGGCTGAAACAGGAATGGTCATAAACCGATAATTACTGAGAGTAGGTGGTAGGTACTAATTGCTGCTTTTTCCATATACTTGAGATTTCCTAGGTTGACACCTTTAAGAAGGTAAAAAGGATTGGCTGTGAAGTTGCTCTGGGCTTCTGAAGACCTAGGACTTTATTTCTTACACACCTCTGTCCCTCTGTCCTTCTGTCCTCTGTCTCTCTGTCCCTCTGTCCCTCTGTCCCTCTGTCCTTCTGTCCCTCCTAGATGCCTACCTAGCTAGAGGGGTGTTGCCTTCTCAGAGCAGTGCCTAGGTAAGCCGCAAAAAGAGCTTTTGAGTTGGAGGACTTTTGTTCCTGTCTGTACATGGTCTTGCTATGTAACCCCGGGCTAGCCTTGACCTCTGACCTCAGCCTCCTGAGTGCTGGCTGAGATGACCGGTTATGTACCACCACACCTGAGAAAGTAAGCTTTTGCTCTAGACCATTTGGCTGTTTGCAGGAGGAACTCCTGGGAAGCCGAGGTTTCTCTGCTGTGTCAGAGTGGGGAAGTGTGGGCAGCAGCAGGGAGACGTTTGGAGCCACTGAAGCTGCATTCGGACATACTAATGAGCCTCACCCAGGGCCATGAATCAAGTTGGCACTTCAAGCTAAATCCTGGTGACAATTTTTTTTAAACTGGCTTATAGCCCCATAGACTGCTTCTGGCCAGACTGAAAGGGGCACTCACCGTTCTCATCTGATGGCTGTACAACGCCAACTACTTTTACACCCAGTAAACCTAGCCTCAGTAAGGGCATCTCCAACAAAGAAAACATGTGCGTTTTCTCAGTACCTCGCCTCAAGTCTGTCAGTGTGGCTCCAGGGTCTTCTGTGGTCTGGACAGCACATATAGGAGACCCTAGAGAACTCCTGTTGTGGAGACAGAGGATTTATTATTTTTAAATTTATTTATTTTTATTTTATGGGCATTGGTATTTTGCCTGCATGTATGCCTGAGTGGGGGTGTCAGATCCCCTGGAACAAGAGTTACTGATATTTGTGAGCTGTCATGTGGGTGCTGGGATTTGAACCCAGAACCTCTGGAAGAGCAGCCAGTGCTCTTAACCGCTGAGCCATCTCTCCAGTCCCTAGAGGATGTGTTAATATGACAGTTGATGGTGATAATGTCATCCTAACTTTAAGCCATTCCTAACAGAAAGCCACTAGGCTCTGGGGTGGCTGTGGTCACTGGAGGTTTGCAAAAGTGAGTCTTTGAGATGAGCAATTAATAATACCATTCCCTAGGTCACACAGACAGAGCGGGGACCAAGCACTGGGATGTTTCTCATGTAGATTGGCTGACAACCTTGCTGCATGGCATCATCCCTCACCTAGAAAGCAGGCTGAGCCCATCACCCCCGTCTCTGCTGAGTCCACCCAAAGCAGCTCTTCCTGCTTCCCCAGGGTGGCAGCCAGCCGGCTGTTCACACCTGAGAGCAGGGTGGAAGGTTTGATCTCCCATTTTCTCCTCCTTGTCCTGTGGGCCTGGAAAGTCTAACTCACTTTGATCTCCCTGCTTCACTCATTCATCTTGCACTGATACAGGACGCAGACCTCTGGCACTGTGAGCTGAGTAGGACAATCCTTTGAGTCCCTGGTCCCCTGCCTTCGGTTCTTATCCACCCTCCTGTTTGGGTCCTAATCTCTGCACCAGTGCCTCGGCTCAGGCCGCCATCAGCACCTGGCAGCTCGTTTCCCAGCTGATCCCTGCCTCAAGGTTACTGTCCTCTAGACAGTCACCATCCTCTTGTCACAAATGGCCAAAACAGGAACAAGAAAACAGGCACCGCTTCTTCTTCTCCTGTAACCAAACTGTGCCTGGGCATGGCTGGGCCTGCGGGGCCAATGGAACCAGGGATGCCAGCTGCCTCATGAAAAGGCCTCCATCCATCTCCCTGCAGCAGCAGCTTCATTCCCCACAGACCAGCTTCTTCCTCTTGATGAGGAATATGACTGGCTAGAGAGTCATCCGACTGTACATTTGTGTGTATCTATGTAATGTTCCTGTGTGGATGTAGAAGACGCACATGTATACACACACACACACACACACACACACACACACACACGCACGCGCGTGCGTGCGTGCGTGCGTGCGTGCGTGTGTGTGTGTGTGTGTGTGTGTGTGTGTGTGTGTGTGTGTGTAAAGGCCAGAATTCGGCATTGGATGTCTTTTTCAATCACACTCTACCATACTTTGTTTTTTATTTATTCTATTATTTTTTTATTTATGTATGTATTTTTTGTTTTTTGTTTTTCAGGACAGGGTTTCTCTGTGTAGCCCTGGTTGTCCTGTAGACCAGGCTGGCCTTGACCTCAGACATCCACTTGCCTCTGCCTCCCAAGTGCTGGGATTAAAGGCGTGTGTCACCATCACCCAGCCCTTACTTTATTTTAAAATTTTGTTTACTGATCTACCCGGAAGATCTTCCAGGTGGTGCAGGACTTGCATCAAAAGTCAACTCCTGCCCCAAAGAGTCAGCCCCGGCGCCAGGCCACCTTTCTAGTTACTGAGCCCCATCATTCTGCTTTGGCCTCTCCACCCATATCTCAGAGCAATGCTATACATTTCCAGTGCACTGTTTTTTCTGTCCCTCTAGGATACATGTGTGTGGAAGCCAGAGGCCTTGCATGGATTGTGTACTGCTGCTCTGTGCCCAGAATAGAGCCTGTATGCACTGGGAGATAAGCAGCATCATTTTATTCACTTTACCTGCAGGCTTTGAACATCTAGTCAATACTAGGCACCAGGATGAGCACGCATGCGTTCAGCCTGGGGCCTTGCCTCGGGGCTGGCTCGTGAAGATTTGCAGGGCCGATGCTGCGTGAGAAGGGCCCACACTTGGGTGTGTAGTGTGCACACAGGTGTGTATGTGGGGTTGCATGTGTGTGTGCATGCACGTGTGTCCCTGTATATGGAGGTCAGAAGTAGATGTCCAGTGCCTCCCTTAATGGAACTTCACTTTATTTACTAAGCCTGTTCCTACTGAAGCCAGAGCTAGCTGGTTCCTGTTGCTAGTCGGCTTGCTCCAAGGTGCTCTTTCTGTTAATAATTTATTTTTATTTTATGAACATTGGTGTTTTGGCTGAATGTATGTCTCTATGAGGGGCAGACATATAATGTCTGTATAATTCCTATTATGGACATATATGAGTTGTGAGCTGCCATATGGTGCCGGGAACGGAACCCCGGTCCTCTGGAAGAGCAGCCAGTGCTCTTAACTGCTGAGCCATAACAGACAATTGTTTTGGGGTTTTTTGTTTGTTTGTTTGTTTGTTTTTTGGTTTTCTGAGACAGGGTTTCTCTGTGTAACAGCCCTGACTCAGAGATTCGCCCTGCCTCTGCCTCCTGAGTGCTGGAATTACCATGCCTGGCAGTTATAGACAGCTAGGAACTGCCATGTGGGTGCTGGGATTTAAACCAGGGTTCTTTGGAAGAGCAACCAGAGCTCTTAACCGCTGAGCCACCTCTCCACCTTCCCAAGATCCTCTTGCTCTGGCCTTGAGGGCTGGGCTTACAGGCTGGCAGCCATGCCTGCCCAACTTTTTCTGGGTGCTGGGAATCTGAGTTCAGTTCTCCTGAAGGATGGGTCAGCACTTTATCCACGTTAGATTCTTAAAAGCACAAATGTCATGGCCCGTATTTTCATTTGAACTGAAGATGCTGCTCATCTTACTTTGATTTTTCTCTCCCAGAGAGCTTGCCACATGGTCAGACTTCAAAACAGTTCAGGGTTGTGCTTCTTCCCTGTGCACAATTGTGAATAATCTTAGGAGAATTGTTTAATATTTAAAGAATTGCAAAGAAGATGTGTTTTTCAGAGATGTTGTAGTTTAAGAATAATTTCTAGGGCTGGAGAGATGGCTCAGCGGTTAAGAGCACTAGCTGCTCTTCCAGAGGTACTGAGTTCAATTCCCAGCAACCACATGGTGGCTCACAACCATCTACAACTTGATCTGATGCCCTCTTCTGGTTGCAGATGTTCATGCAGATAAAGCAGTCATATGCATAAAATAAATAAATCTTTAAAAAAAAAAAAAAAGAATAATTTCTAGGAGTTGGATATATTTGGGTTCCAGGCCCAGTCCTTTCCTAGCTGTGTGACCTTGAGTGACAGGAACACCATCTCTGAGTCTGGATTTCTTCATTACAAATGAGATTAGCACAGCATCCAGCCCACCGACTTGCCGTAGAATTAGATGAACTAATGCTATATGCAACCAGAGTGAGTCCTGGACATTCTAAAGGCAAGTTTCCCCCACCAGCCCCTTTCTTTGCCTGTTTTTTCTCTCCTGGTGCACTCCTGGGATGGAAAATCTAGGTCAATGTTAGTAGCTGCTTAAGTGAGAGGAATATTGACAAGAAAAACTCAGGAATTATAGCCTTCGGGAAAGCAATAACATTTCACTTAAAAATTGCTTGAGCGGAGACTGTAGACATTTGCAATTTGTATGCAAATAAATGAGACTCCTCAGTCCTGAGCTGAGACATAGCCCTGGGCAAAAGCTTGCAGAAGGCCCCTACTTGGGCAAAAAAAAAAAAAAAACTCTTTGAGCTTCCCTCTGCTGCCAGTTTAAAGGAAAGCCCTCCCCACAGCCTCCACAGTCATAGCCCTTTACGGAGTTCATTAGTATGTCAGAGCAGCTAACTAGTGAGGCTCGTTCTCATGCAGGCTTTCCGCGTCTTCTCTGCTGTGTAATCCATGGACTCACACTCATTGTCTGTTTAATCAGGCACCAATTCTGCATTAGCTTGCAAATGCTGAGCCTCCCACTCTTGATGAAACAGAGTTTGCACTGGGTCAAACCTCACCCGATTTCATGAGGAGCCAAGCCAACAAAGTAGAGGAGGAGGCCGAGAACAAAACTGGCATGTGCCCCAAAACTCTTGACTTGCAGAATCAGGGGAGAAATGCAGTTTTACTGGAAGCACACCCACGCATTCATTCATCAATAAGCGAGCACTTATTGAGTACCTACTGTGTGCCTGGCACTGTACCAGGTGCTGTGGATACATCTGTCTTTATGGAGTTTGTGATTCAATGAGAATAACCAACCAAACAAACAAACAAACAAAAAGCCTGCAGGCAGATCTAATAAAACCTGGACTCAAGATGAAAGGGCAGACAGCCAGGGGACCCCCCCAGCAGGTCCCCTCAGCCAGGTGGCTAGGGACAGAGAAGATGAACCTCATGAAACATCTGCCACTTATTTATTTTTGAGAAAAGGTCTCACTATGTAGCCCTAGACTTATTATGTAGACCAGGCTGGCTTTAAACTTGTGGGCGGTCATCCTGCCTCTGCCTCCCAAGTGCTAGGATTACAGAGAACTACAGATATACACCCCCGCACCCGGCAGCACTTGGCACACTTGCCCGTGTTTTACGTCATTTGTCCATCTCTTGGATCTATCACTGCCAGGCTTTCGCTAACTGTAAAATTACCAAGCTTAATGCACACATGTAAGGTAAGATGGAGCAGGAAGGTGAGACGGTCTGTATAACTCAGGCTACCCTCAAACTCACCAGCCTCTTGCCTCAGCTCTGTAATGCTGGGATTGCAGGTGTTTGTCACCGTGACAACATCAATGTGGTCCCTTTTGGACTCCTACAGTGACTAAACTGGGTCTAGGCACTATGTGTATGCAGTACTTGAGGAGGCCAGAAGAGGGCATCAGATCCTCTGGAACTGGCGTCACAGATGGTTTTGAGTCACCATGGGAGTGCTGAGAACCAAACCCACGTCCTCTGCAAGAGCAGCCAGTGCTCTTAACCACTGAGCCATCTCCTCAGCCCACACAGGCTAATCTGGAGTATGTTAATGTGTCTGGAAGTCCTTTCCTACTTTGTAGAGAGGTGTGACCTCAAAGAATTGGAAGGACTGAGAGAGTTAAAATGTGTGACTCAGCCGGGCGTAGTGGCACACGCCTTTAGTGCCAGCACTCGGGAGGCAGAGGCAGGCGGATCTCTGTGAGTTCGAGGCCAGCCTGGTCTACAAAGCGAGTCCAGGACAGCCAGGGCTACACAGAGAAACCCTGTCTCGAAAAACCAAAAAAAGAAAAAAATTAATTAATTAATTAAAAAATGTAAAATGTGTGACTCTCAGCGTATGTCCAGTAAACAGCAGGATGGCTCTGAGGGCACTGGGTGAAGGAGTCAGAGAAAGGAACCGCCATGTAATCTACAGAAGTTGGTATGGCACTGATTACTTGATTAATGGATCTTTGGGGGTAGAAGCTTGTCTAGAAGGAAGGCAGCCATACGTAGCTGCTGCTGGCAAGAGACTCATAAATCACAGAAAGAAATGCTGGCGTGTGGTGGGTGGCTCTGTGGTAGCCCTCAGCCTGGCCTCACACCCACTCCTGCTCCAGAGAGATCTGTCACTGCCTAAGTCCTGTGGCAGGCACCCTGCTGAGCATATGTGAGGCTTTGGGCCTTCTGCCCCAGGCTGTGGCCCAGAACTTCCAGTGGAGAGATCAGAACTCATCTCAGTCATCAAGCCAGCTTATTAAAAAAGGAACAGACAAGCTGGGTCCTGTGGCTCCAGCTGGTAAAGCCAGCCCTTGGGAAGTTGGACTAGTAGAAGCAGGACTTCTGGGCCATCCTTGGCAACAGGACAAGTTGAAGTCAGCCTGGCTGTATAAGACCTTACCAAAACAAACAAACAAAACAAACCATAAAAGCATGCATCAGAATCTTGCTGAGACAGCCAAGCATGGTGGCAACATGCCTTTAATCCCAGCACTCAGAGGCAGAGGCAGGTAGATCCCTGTGAGTTCAAGGCCAGCCTGTCCTACATAACAAGTTTCAGAACAACCAGGGTTATCTAATGGGATCCTGTCTCAAAAACAAATAAACAAAAACCACACCAAATATACTGAGGCCTTAACCCTCCAGTTCTCCCTCAAAATGCAGAGGACAGAAACTTCCAATCCCTTGAGCAGCTGGTAGAGATAAAGGAATCTGTGAGGCTGGTCTAAGGTAGTGCCAGGACCAAGTAGGGTCATTGAAAGGCCTTTATTGAAAGCTACTACCACAAGGCAGGCTTGGTTTTAGGATGGCCTGAGGGAAAAGGAAAGACCCAGAGAGCAAGGAGAGAAAACTGTTCCTTGGGCTTCTAGATTACTCACCTCCATTCTCTCTACCCAGTGCCACTGAGTCCCCCAAACCTCCTTAAAGGAAAAGAGAAGAAAAAACAAACAAAAGCCATCCCTGAAGAAATGATCACTAGTTCAGGTCTGGCCTCTGCAGCTGACACCAGATCCTTCTGTAGGAATGGACTGGTCTGCGTCACCATCATGCTATGTACACAGAAAAGACACACAACCCTTCCAGCAAGGAGGACAATGAACCCAGCCTGGCTTCCCCTAGACCTACCCAGCCTATGGCAGGCATCACTCAGAATGGTACATGGAGCTGTCATTTTCAGAAGGATTGAGCTTCTCATTGACTCACAAAAGGGCCTGGTATAGAGCAGAAGTGTGTGTGTGTGTGTGTGTGTGTGTGTGTGTGTGTGTGTGTGTGTGTGTGTGT